>QVRM01000422.1:0-33796 GCA_003439945.1 Dermanyssus gallinae
CGGGGCTTTTTGAAGAAGAGAAACCTCACTCTATTTGGCAGCCGTATTGATTTCTAACTCCTAGTTTTATCATCAGTTCCATTGTTTTCTGTGGCGTATTTGCCGTAGTCCTGACTTTGCATTTTTAGGTGCAAGCCAGCGCGTTGTCCAAGTATAGCCAAGATTTAACGTCCACGGAACTGTTTTTCACATTGCCTCATAGACGGACCCCCATAAATACAAATGTGCAACGGTGGGGTTCGCACCCGCGCACCTATGTGTCTCCTCCGGTTGCGAGGCGGAGACTCACTCCACCACTCCACCGGTCTCGACAGTAACAGATTATCTATTGCACGGCAATCTCGCCGTCTTGCGTGCAGCTCTTCAGATAATTGCGGTACATACATGTGCAATAACTTGCCAAAAAAAAAAAAAAAATTGCTGTGAATGTTCGTTTGCGTGTTGATCGACGACGAAGCGACCCGTGATCAATAGTGATCATAGTCGGCAATTAATCGTGCCTTAACGCCTATATTGCAAACAGATATTTCATTTCAAATTTTTTTGTGCGGTATTTGACGCTCGCGCCCACTGTAATATCTAAGATCTCAGCTATTCCATTCTAGTAATTTGCACTGGATGTCCAAACAACGCTTTAAATCTTGTTGATATCCGGCCACGTTTAATTCGTTATACAAAAATAACAGTCGTTAACAGTGGCGAGAGAGAAGAAGAGTTCCCTGAACCAAGACCAACCCACATTGACTTGCGCAGCCGTCCACTTTCTAAAATGCTTAACTTGGTACGGGACTCGTGTCTTCCTATGTTTACGACAAGTGCTGACATGCTTAGCTTAAGTGCCTGCCACGCATAATCTAGTCACCGTGGTTGCTTGAAATTTATAAGTAATAGTGTAAAAGTCCGACTTCCTGGTAATATATATATATATTATATATATAATTATATTATATATATATATATATATATATACGCATTTTATTTACATAAAGGATAGGCATTTGTTATACCACCAAATGATCAATTCCTTTTCGGGGTGGCGTCAGTTGTTGTCCTGGTGACCTTCCAGGGAACAGCAACATGACAATCTCTTTTCGAGCTATGCATGTGGGGTCGTGTCTCAATTGAGATTTTGTGGTCGTGGGTATGCGATTAGAAAAACTGCAAATCTTCCTATTAGAAAAGACATAGTCGGCAAATGTACAGTCTAATTTAAAAGAAAGTGTCTATGATATCTTTTAACAACGATTTGCGTCTGTGGGACGTTACAACGATGAGACCCTCGGCGTGTGAATTTCTTGATCACACCCCTCAGTAGTCGCCTGTCTTTCTAATTCATAGGTGCCACACTTGAAAGACACACGTAAAATTGTTTGACCTAATATCGAACAAAATTATATTCAGTGCAGGATTTTTAACAATGAAGAGTCTGAGGATCCAGTTGCATCTTTCCGTCGTCTTCACGCGACTTGTCGGCATTGCTCAGAACATTTCATGTCAGGTGTCATATTGTTTTTGCTTTAGTACTTTATTTGCTTATATATATAAGAGATAACATGGTCTCCTTATGAAAGACAACACCGGATAAATAAGTGAAAATGTGTCATAATTATATCTAAGCCTCTTATAGCAGGTACATTTTCGAGTGGTGCATTGTTGATTGTATATATGTAGTAGTGATTTTTGTCTTTTAAGTTCATTACTTTACACTTCGAGATCACATTTCAGATTTTATTTCTGTGTTCATTCATAAAATTGTCCATGCATTTTTGGATGCGTTGACATTCTGATATAGACTTGACATATTTTTACGTCATCAGCGTACACTTTTGTCGATACCTTATGGGGTATTATGAATAAAATCGAGTTTGTGTACAAAGTGTAGCATAAGCATCTCAGAACTGTTCCTTGCTGACAGCCTGAGGTAACCTAAGCGGGAGATGAGAAGTAGCCCTTACAATGAAGCTTCTATAGGTCAAAATGCTTTCTATCCAACGTAGAATTTTTAGTCCTACACCGTGTTGGGATATACACCCAACATTTTATGTGGGTAGTGGATTTGAAAGCTGACATAAAACCAAAATACAGCACGTCAAAACAGTCTCCTCAGTCTATCATCTCTCCGAAGTCGTGCTCACACATCAATAGCTATAGAACAGTAGGCTCGCCGGAAGGGTAGGCAAACTCTTCTGTTCAAATCTGGTTTTGTAAATCAGCGTTTCGGAAAAAGAGCCTGCAACAACACTCTCGAAAACTTTGATACGGTGCATGTTAATAATGCATTTCGTTTATTTTCAACACAAGCCATATTTACTCTTTTATGCACGCTGAAATTCGACCTAAGTTTCTTAGGGTCGCGATGGAGGTTTTCGGGGAGCGTCAACAGTGTCAGGCGGTGGAATCCTTGACCTCGGTTCAACCACGTTTTCAGTTAAGTAGGTGCTTGCGAGTAATCCGTCAGTAATTCTTCTTTCTATGAATCCTCTGTGATCTTCGTGCCGTTCTGTTCAACACGAATCCAACTGATCTCGGGACTTTATACGCTTCGAGACGTATCGATGCACCTTTGGCATGTCGCATTTATCGATCAATCTGTGTTTCTCAATGATGTGTTGACGACGAACTGTGCGTTCCAGCAGTTCTCTCAATTTGTCGGTTTCTCACGTCATTTCCATTTTCGAGTTGATGGCTGAGATTTCGGATGTCTGATTCAATTATACTGTGAGGTGAGTCGAAAACAGGGACAACGAGGTCACAAAGAAAAGTCAAGCACTCAAATAGTCAAACAACATGACCTCCACAGTCCGACATTGACTGAAGAAGGTTTTCCAATTTATCCGATGTAAGTGAAATTGATCATGTCGTAACCATCCTTGTAGTCCTAAAAGATAGAGACGAATGCTACATTCTTGCTCGGCGGCGTACAGATCTCCTCTGACACTCGCAACATGAATCTGACTGCTTGGTGATCACTTGGGAACGGGCATGGCGTAACGACAACATCCTGCACTGAATCATCATTGCACAGCACTAAATCAAGCAGAGTCCCGTCACACGAGTGGGCTGAAAAACACGTTGTTCTAATCCGGTTTTGGAACAGAAATCAGTGACAACAGATTCGTATTGCGGCGAAGTCGGCGAACCTGGGCATGACAGGTTGACCCAATCGATTGAAGGAAGATTGAGGTCGCCGCACAGAACCACGGTAGCATCAGTATTGCACAGTCTACCAAGTTGTCCACAGGGGTTCTCCTTGTAGCTCGTCAGTAGGTGGTTGAAGCCCCGGTTGGAAAGCTATACGCGCCGAGGATGCGAGCCAATGACCTCTTGAAAATCAGATCAACACTACCAGTTTAAGTGTATCATCATCACCACCCAAATCAACAATCATGATGTGAGGAGACCACTTTTCACCAGACTGAGGACGCCGCGGCCTCTTGCGCTTCGGTCCTTTCTGAACACACGGTAAGCACCTTGTTTCTCCAGTTTACCGTCGAAATGGAGGCGTCACTCAGTCAAGTCTCAGTGACGAGCTAGACGTGATATCGTTAGAAGTCATGTACGAACGTAGGGTGTTGATCGCGCTTGGCTTGTTGAGGGAACGCACGTTGATCAACATGCAACTAATATAATCTTACTATAACGTGTTTTAATTGCAGTTTTTTTAATTGTTTTTAGTCCAGATGTGATCAAAAGGTTTGGAAAGTATTATGAGCGAAAAGTTTTTGGTAATCTCCGGGTAAAGGTTACCGTTGTATTATGCACGAAAGCTCCGTCAACGCACAAATTGTTGTCGACAACGAGGCCTTTACAGTACGATCGGTGTATTTCAGTACAATCATTGTCTTTGCCTGACATGAACCAAATGTTTGTTTTCGGTAGCAGATGCTGAGGAGCCCTTCTAGTCTGTTTGATAACATGTAATAATTTTTATTGTGGTCTTTTTGCTTTGTTTTTGTTTAGTCTTCTCTCGCCGATTCTAGCAGGCGATTTGCTTGACAGCTGTCGGCCAAACGCACTCCACTCCGATTTCGAGAGCGAGATCTACATGCGTGTGTGTGGCAAGGAAGGTCGTTTAGGGTTGACACTCTGAGGGGTGTTCTTTTTTGGTCGAGAAAGCATTGTTTTGAATTCAGCGTTTTCCTTTCGCAGTTTAGCTTAAATTGGGACGCCATCTTTTGAACTCTCTTAAGATTCTTTATAAAGTATCGACAGCTCGCATAAAATTCGCGCATCATATCGTCATTTAGTTTAGAGTTCGTCTTCGGAGCAGTGTCTTCCTCATCACTTTCAATCTCTCGACGTCAGTTTACACACTTTACAACTAAACTTGTCAGTCAAATCCTTAAGACGCGAGTCTGCTGTCTCAGTTTAGTAGAGTTGTTCGCGTGCACCCAAAGTCTACATTTAATGCACTGCACCACAGTAAAGCGACGGCCGTTTACTGTTTGCTCACAAACTGAACATTCATTGTCTGTTTTTGTGTGTTTGGCTGAAAAAGCAGTAGCAAACGATGCATTTGACGTCTCTTTACTTGTCTTTTCATTTTGGTGAAGAGTTATTATTAATACACATATATCTACGATGAGTAAAACCTGGGTTTAGCAGCCCTACACTAATCTGTTTACCAAGACATATACCAAGATAATACGGTTGGATACAGCTGCAAACATTGACTATATATAATAAAAAAAGCATATTTTCACACCAGAGGTATGGACGATCTTGCCGCCCGTCCATATCGTTCATCATTGCAAGGTAGGATGCGAGTATAATGAACAACAATGGCTGTCACGTCCACTTTCTTCTCTCTGGGCTCAGCTAGAAGGCGACGGTGTCGGTGTTGAAAGACAGTCAGGAAGGTGAAGCTAACTTCAGGCCATGTCATCACGGCGAAATGACTTATTGTTTTTTATCGCGATATCAAGTGTCAGCAGATAATGGTCTGAGAACCGATGGCGATCTTTGCTTGAGCTTCTGTCGAGACAGTCTTCTACTTGACAGCTCGGAGCGGATAGCCGCTCTACCACATCTGTCTCTATCATTCCAGTAACGTATGCACTTTAAGTATGTAATAGTGAATGTCGTAGTAGTATTGTGTGAAAAAATCCAAATACATAATTTCATTCGCGCCGAAAAAGACGCCGCAGTTCCTCGTATAATTTTGGATCTAATGTTAGTTTCGAAGATGAACTCCGTTGGCTCAAGCGCGATAGAACTTGGTTTCTTTCGAGAAACAAAACTCCATATATGTTGGCGCTGGTGGCCACTTGATCAATAAGCAGAGCTCACTTTTTTTTTTTATTTTTTTTTTTTATAGAGGACTAACTGGGAAATGCGGTTGCACACGCGGGCACCGCGGCAGGGGAGCTCCCTGCAGATGCGGGCCGGTAGTGTGGGGCTCCAACCCACTAAAAACCAGTCATGTCCCCGTCCCCCACACTGACTGGGAACTGCGTTGCGCATATCATCAACAGTCAGGGGGGGCGAGTCTTCTACTCCTGGCGGGTGTGTTCCCCGGGAGCCACGGGGAGGGGGGGGCGCCGTAGGTAGTTGGCGCTCGTTTTCTTCTGTAGAATGGCTCTGAAGACTCCGGCTGTGGTGTTCCAGTTTAAAAGCGTTTCCGTCATTTTTTTGCAGACGTCGCGTAGGTTAAAATCCGGTGTGTTCATTAGAAGCAGTAGAGGTACGCGCTGCTCCGCCCATGCTGGGCACTTCAGTGCCGTGTGGTCTGAAGTGTCTTCCGGTCCGTCGCCGCAGTGGATGCATTTAGGACTGGGAGCAGGTAGGACTGGAAGTCGCCATGCCCTGTCAGGATCTGGGTCGTGTAGAAGGTGAGTTCACCCCCCGGGCGGTTTTAGCCATTCCTTGATGTCGGTATAACGGCGCGGAGACTGGTGCCAGGGGCACCCTCTTGTAGGCCGGCCCATTCTTCTGCCAGAGGTCGATAGTATGCCGACGCTCCTCGTCCTTCTTGCGCTGGGGGTTACCCCATAAGCGGCGGCGTTCGGCAGCTTTCAGATCCCAGGGAATCGTTCCAGCAAGGACGAACGCCGCCGCTGCGCTTACCGTCCGGTACGCCGCGATCACCCTGAGGGCTCCGACCCTCTGGGCCCGACGCAGGCGCGTCCTGTTGACGGCAAGCTTCAGAGTGTCGGTCGGCCAGGCCGGAGCTCCGTATAGGGCGACTGACTCGGCCACGGCATGATTATTCGCCGCTGGGTTTGTCGTGGTCCATGATTATTAGGCATTAGCCGTGCGACGTTGTTTGCTGTCTTGGTTGCCTTCTCCGTCGCCCGCCGCACGTGTTCAGTGCCGCGGAGACCCCTGTCTAGGGTGACCCCGAGGTACCTGACCTTGTTAACAAGCACAATCTCTTGGTCTTCTAGGCGAAGGTGAATGGCAGGACAGTTTCTCCGTCCTACCAAAAGTATTGCCTCGCTCTTGGCGGGGGCGAGGGCGAGTCCCGCCGCTTGCATCCAGCGGGCGACGTCTTCAAGTGCTTTGTTCGCACGGCTTTGCAGCAGGTCCGGTGTCCGGGCCTGGACGGTAAGGACGAGGTCGTCGGCATAGGCTAGGAGGCTGACCCCGGGGGGCAAGTCCCTTAGTCGCAGCACGTCGTCGTACGCTATGTTCCATAGCAGGGGGCCAAGTATGGAGCCCTGTGGCACCCCTGCAGTCATGTTAAAAACGATTCCGTGGGACTGTACTGTCCGGTCCTTTAGGTAGTTCGATATATTGCGCCGTAGGTAAAGGGAACGTTCTTCCTGTGAAGAGTCTTCAGGATGACTCTCCAGGGTAGGCTGTTAAAAGCGTTTCGTACGTCTAGTAAAATAGCGAGGTAGAGGTCCCGTCTTCTTGGCGGGGATTCGTGGAGGAGTTCGGCCTGCGCCTGGATCTGCTTTATGGCGCCGATTGTCGAGTGGCCTTTGCGGAACCCATGCTGGGCCTCTGACAGCAGGTCGTTCTCCTCCGCGAAGTCCCGCAGGCGTGCCTCCACGATAGACTCGAAAGCTTTGGCCAGGGAGCCGAGTAGGCAAATAGGGCGGTAAGAGCTGGGGCCTTTGGGTATGAGGACCAAGCTTGCGGCCCTCCATGCGCTGGAAAACGAGCCCGACCGGAGCATCCCGGTCGCCGCTGACGCCACCGCTTCTGGAAATTCTTCATTAGTGTTGTGACCGCGGAGACCGGGACACCATCTGGGCCCGGTGCCTTTCCCTGTTTGAGGCGTGCCGCAGCGTCCAGCACCTCTTGGAGCGTGACCTCCGGGGTATCCTCTTCCTCCTCCCCTGAAGCAAGCAGAGCTCACTTATTAACGCTCTAAGTTCCAGTACTAGTTTGTGCTTTTCGTCAGATACTTGGTCGGTATGTGCCACATGTGGTATTTAAAGATATTTGTTATATTATATATTAGATAAATTCGCCTTATAAGCAAATATCACCTTTCGGTGATATTTGCTTATTCAGGCAAATGTTATGCATAATGGTCCTCCTGGCCAAAACAGTAAGCATCATTCTAGTAGAGCAAATGGGCACACCCCATTGATCCAAATCCTCCAAATGAGCAAATGGGGCAGTTAAAGTACACGCGATACTTTACAGACGTGACGACTCGCTGGTGCATCTCTCAAATGCGATGCAACATTGCTGGGTTCTCGACAGATATTAGAGGGGTGGTTTTAATAAAACCAGAAGTGTAGAGCAGAACGCCTAAGTTGCCACAAACGGTACAATAAATGCAGGTCACTATCCAATATAGCTATTCTATCCTCCTAGAATAATAAAAAGAAACACAAAGCAAACACTACCCTTAGTAATTATGGAATGGGTAAAGAGCGACGTTGCTCGCAAACAAGGTTTGCAATCCGCGGATGGTGGTTCCATTTGTCACTTAACACCTAACTTTGGTAAGCTGTTGCCATCGTATTTTATGATGCCACATTTCGGGTTTAAAATCTTCCAAAAAATAACACACAACAGCCATGTTCGACCAATGACTGCCACAGCAGTGAACTAACTAATCCAAAATAACGACGCCTAGTTTAGTTTTCACAATTAGGAAGAACCTGGCCAATCCATACGGTGGAATCGAGAATTGTCTAGCTTGCAGTGCACATATGTACAATGTGTAGTCGATGGCCCAGATCCAGACTTAGACAAAAATGTGATTGTGACACGGCTACAATAAGGAGTATTGTGCTGCTATGGAAATGTGATTGGCGATTCTACTGGTTACATCCGCCCCAGTTTCTTCTTTTCGTCTCCCTCTCTCTGGTTCTTTCTCGATTAGAACTGTGCACTCACTCCGTCTAGGAAAAAGGTATTCGTCAACATTTCGTTGAAGTGGCATTTGCAAGTCTCCGCAGTACATTAGTGCAACCATACGCTTTCTGTTACTATGATTCGCTACTTCTCGCCTAGCTCATTGGAGAGTCCGTGTAGTGTTACCTGTCGCAGCGGCGGCGGCTCCAAATGGCTTGCTTCGTCAAAGCGCTCTCTCAGACATGACACATGGTTGATAAACTATTGACAGCCGCCTGTGCTGTAATCTTAGCTTGTTGTAGCTGTACTCTATTTAGGTCGTAAGTAAATTTTGACAAAAAAAGAGCTTCAGCGTGTGATTCAGAAGCGTCGTTTGAACTGCTATGGGTTTGAATCCTGGATCAGCTATTGGATGAGCCGAATAATGCCTGAGCGAACTATGGCGAACAGGCAATGGCGAAAGAACACAATCGCACAGGTTACATGTGATATTACTGCAATACTCATAACATAACTGTAGAGACGTACTTTGCCTTCAACTGCGAGGTCCGGTCATTTAAGAATGTAAACCCTTCGGCCAGCTGACGACACGCCAACTCACGTATTTCTGTGAGTGCGACGGTCCCCTTCTGTAAAGCTTGAATTGACTACGTGTCGTTTCAATACAGCCGCTGCAGTTGAAGTATTCTAAGCAAAAACTGTATAACCTCAATCGTATGAAACAGGCTTGACCTCGTGGCCTGGGCGGACAAAGGCTGTCCAAAAAGTCCACCGCAGTGGACAGCGAAGGTTGCCGCAGTATGATTGGTTTAGGCGTTTTTTTTCGAAACTGTACTCTACGGCCTACTCTTTCTCTTTTGGTCGGTTCAAAGTGGATAGTAGCAATATCCATTGATAACATTTAGATAGATGTGCGCTCTGAATGGTCTTTTTTGAAAGATGTGTATATTTATAAAGGTTATAGATAACTATATTTAGAAATATTGTTTGTTTTTATATGAATCGTTATTGGTATAGTAGCTATCATTGTAGTCTCAACCTGCATGAAAATATGGCCGGTATTTCAAACCATATTAAAAAATTCTCCACTAGCAAAAAATATATCCAGAAGCATAACAACAGGCTCTATGCTGTCTATTTCCATGAAGATCATTCGCGTATATATATATATATATTCGGAACACCCGTAGTGGGCATAGCCAAAACACAGAGAACCATGTAAAAAACGCAATTTTTTAGCTTCAGAACAAATTCTTCTCAAAACGGAACTCGTTCCCAGGTGGACCGATGCAAAAGATATATAAATGTCAATATACTTTAATTAAATCAAAATTGCTAGAAGTTACTACGTTTTGCGCGCCTAACAAAAACACAATTTCACGCTTTCGTCTACACCCAATTCTAGTTTTACCTTGATTTAGCCAAATCATGCAGATCGCTGCCGATATAACCTTGCCAGGTTGCCAGTGCTGTTTGACATACACGCTTGAGACCTAGCCCCTGCAAACTGTCATCGGCGGTTATTCGCGAATAACAACAAGGCTTTTACGTACGTACGTTAAGGCTTCCGGCGCGAGTTAGGGTCAATCCGATATAGTGAAGAAAACATTTTATTTTACTGGAGCCTCTTTGAGCGTTGGTCTAACTGAGACTGGCTCTTCTCTCCTGGATTTAATGGGCTGCACCTTAGTTATTAACAGGCCATCTTCTTGGCGAGGCGTGTCACTAGACACATCTATGTTAGCATCGTAGATGACTTTTTGGGGTTCTATGAGATCAGCTGGGGGCCATGTCGTTTTCGGAAGCTGAAATTACCCTTACCACCTAAGCGTTTTAAAGTTCGATGCGGGCCTCAGTAGATGGTGTGGGACGCGGCTTGGCGGTACAATATTGGTAGACATCTCGCCAATATTCCCGGAAAGATGAGTAGTCTGCGTTTGATGAAGCGAGCTAGCCTCTAAGATGATGCGGTGTCACTACTAAAGGACGTACAGCTTGGGGCATGCTGATGATACCGATTTGGTGAGGCCTCCGGGGTTGACGCAGTTTTGGTGCGTTTGAGCCTGAGAAGGCCAGGTGACCAGATTACCTGGATTTGCACTCTAATTTGTAGTTCCTAGCAAAGTGCACCTTATACATAAAACAGAAGGCAGGTAGCAAGACCTAGAAACATTGAGGTGGTTGGCTGGCTAAGCATAATTCTGTTTAGGGTTCCAGTACTGCTAGAGTATAAGCAACGCACTTAGATAATGCTGACACCAACAATCTTGAAGGGAATTTCTTCATTTGCGAACGTAGTGTTGACACCTTGAAATCTGCTCGCCCGGAAGCTAAACAGGGATGGGCGGGTGACGTAATCCCAGCACCCCTAAATGTCCTTTACTTCATCGGGGGTTGTTGGACAGATTCTATGTTCAGCGCCCATACCACGATACCTTAGTAGACACCGAATATTCAGCATAAAGGGGAAGTGTAAGGCGACTTGCCGAACCCCGAGCATAGAGCCTCGAAGCCTCGATGCTGAAGGACGCATTTTTGCCATCAGTTACTGTGCTTCTTATCACGACTTTAAAGTTGCTCACTGTGTCACAGTACCTGCGCTGATTTGCCGCCGGCTGTTACTTCTCATGATCACAATATCTGTTGCGTTTAGATGAGCCAATCCCACCCGTTATGCAAGGTCTTCCAGTATCATCCCACTGTAATTTACAGTTCCCAAGGGTGTATAGATGTGGACGCACCGGCCGTCTCCAATCTCTGCTATTGTTCTTACCAATAATTATATAGAAATAATATTTTTCTGCAAAGAGTCGAAAACCTCATTGCGGAATGCGCCACGGACGCCGATACGGCCAGGCTGCGCGCCGTCTCCTTCCAAGCGGGCGGGCGCATGGCTCCACGCCATACCCTGTGCTCAGATCGGGACCCTGTTAGATGACGAGTCGGTGAGGATCGCGGTCGTACTTTAGGGACAGACCTTGTGTACGCTCATGCCTGCGTCTGTGAAGACGTCGTCTAGCCAGATGGACGCCACGGGCTGTCCTGTATTTTCAGCGCAGGTAGGTGAGCAAGACACCAAGGCTTGAACGAAACCTTTAGCAGAGCTCTACGATTCAGTGGTCTACCATGCGTCCTGGAGCCCGTCGGACTACACAGGGAAGGCGGGAAGAGACTTGACGGTCTGACCTTGAAAGTACCAGAACATCGGTTACCCGTACGAGTTTCACCCACTCGAGCGGGAAGCGGTCCGAGGAACCCTCCAGAAATGGCTGGTCCCTACACTGGACCCCGCGTAATGGTGCGCACACGTTCGCAGGGACCCAAATGTCATGGTCTGACCGTGAATGATTGATTACATTGAATAAATTCCGTTCATAACAATAAAAACATATATATAATTCTGTTATTAATTTTTTTGTTTAAGAAAAATCTAATATCAACTCCGCCACAGTGAGTAACAATACATGTTTCATGTTCGCTTATACATGTAGTCTTCATATATCCTTATATTACAAACACCTGCGTTCATTTCCCAGTAGCAGCAGTCACCCAGTCTCCCTTTTGTCTGCCATACTGCCACGACGTTTGCAGACAGAAGTATATGGACTACTCCTTCTTGGCACCGGAATTCTTGTGCGACCGACATTCTTATTAGTGCTCCGCCGTATATTTCTCCAGCTCTTTAGCGGCTGATCTGACCACACTCCATGTGTGTTTTACTAATCAGTAGAACCAAGACGTTCTGTTATTTACGTGTAGGAGGAATGAGGGAAGTTAGAGCAGCTATACTCATCACATTCCTCGAACTGAACCCCTTAGTTCTTGTGCCATCCAGCTTTTAGTGCGTCTAGCGTCGCTTACTAAAGTTTCTCGTACTATGTATCGACAGTGCATTTCAAGTGCACTATATTTTGCTAATATTGAGCTGTCCGCCATTTACGGTTCTTTGGCTTCCATGGACGCCATTTAATCCAACTGCTATCGCCGCAACCCTATTAGCTTGCTTCATTGTTGCCCTTCTTCTATACCTGAGCGTCACGATTCCCACTCGGTGTTGGTGTTTTTTTTGTGAATTACACTCAAAGCTTTGTAGGTAATTACTAGGAGGTACTAGGTTAATGCTGCCATTTATATCTACCGCACGCGTCTAATTGTTTTTAGCATGTGCGCGACATATTGTTGATCTTAGTAAGTGTCCACGTTACACTTTTTTACAATGTTTATCGTTTTCATGTTCGGCTTCTGGATCGTGTGAAGCACCCTATTTTGGCTATCTGATCCGTGTTGTCTATTTGTTGAGTCGTTTCCGCCATCTATCCTCACACATGTAACAATCAACAAGTTTCTGTCCGTTCGGGTTATTAACGGCAATGCGGCAGTAGTATGCAGTTTCACAGAAATGGTTATTCATTTGTAATTCTTAATATTTTTTATTAGAATTAATTATAATAATTGTTAAATAATTATTATTAACTATGCATAATAAAAATAAATAAAAAAACTATTATTAATAAATAATAATTATTAATTTAAGTTATTACATCGTTATCAAGATAGTATTTCCGCCCTGTAGTTTCATCATATACATGTCGTGTCGGAACTCTCGCATGCGGCCGTTTCTATTATTAGCGTACCGGCTCCATTCAGGCTGCACGCCTTTTCGGTGACGGCCCCGCCTAGGCTGCTCTGGCTCGCGTGTCTTGTGGAGTCTCGCAGCCTTTGCTGTAAAACTACATTTTTTCTCCCAGTTGCCGCCGCAGCGGGGCTTCCACGGTTGCCACTGCTACATTTTCGCTCTAGGTGCGTCTCCATGCTCTGTCCTGGCTCGCCAATCAAGGCAGCAACGATAGCGCCGTCCATACGACAGCTTGTGCCTTCTGATATGTTACTGTTACACTGGCGCATGCTTCACACCACGTTTTTCCTATGATTGGTCGTTTCAATTTCGCTGAGAAGGAGCGTATTTCTCCAAACAAGCTTTGGCACGGTCACTTTATCAAGAGACGCGCTTTTCAGCAGTAGGCTTTTTACCAGGAAATTGTTTTTTCTTCGGTTTTGGTCCTCAGCAGCTAGGCGTAACAGCGCTGTCGGATATGGCAAACGCTAGCAGACAGCTTGTGGTGGACAGCGGTATTTTACCCTTTTGAATGGACCACTGTCAGCCCAAAGAACACCTTAGGCAATGTTTTTGGACGCAACGGAGTAAGTAAAAATATAGGCATTTGGATCACACATAATAAAACGCCTAAAATTGCATTGGTAGTAGAAAACATAGTTTTACACATTTTATAGCACGATAACTAAAATTAACTACCCTAACAGAGAGAAGTACCTCTGCATCGGCTCTATATACATAATATTTGTACTGTTTTGAGAACCGTGCATATTTCGGCAGAACGCTGCATACCCTTTTTGTACACAGCAGGATGACGCTATCAATGGTTCGTTGTACTTTACTTTAGGCGTATATGCTTATTTAAATTATTGGACCTTTATTAAGATATAAATATCATACGGAAGTAAATATCACTACTGCCCACACAGTTAAATCATTGTTGGTAATTTATAAAAAAAAAGTCGTAGTTCTGGATAGACTTCCAGGATAGCGGAACTCTTGAAGAATGAAGTAATGTATTTATGTATTGTTGGCAGGCTTAATTAAGTCTTATCTTCCAGCAGGTAGAGATTTTGAGATATTTAACTTAATAAGCATTTTGGCAAGTCGTCTTTGCTTTGAAAACAGCACGAAGAACTAATGACAATGGGCGTACTTAAAACATTAATTCGTTATGATGCGCTAGACCACTGCTAATGAAGTACCAGTTTAATATGATTTGGGAGAAATTAACAACATTTGTCATAAATGATATATAGCACTGAGGCCGCTAAAAAGGCGTATACGGGAGCTCCATGCCCCTTTGCTTAAATGAAAACTACTTTTCAACTAATTGATACACGTGTTATTTTTCCTAATAAAATAATAAGACGCACTATTATGAGATCGGCTTTGTTGGAAGCTATTTTTGAAATAGGGTAATTGGTGTATAATTATTGGATTAGTACTTAGTAGGAGATCAAGTGGGCCTTCTACTGCATAAGTCAGACTAGTTATAAACTGTAATAGATTGCCAAAGCAATATGTAACCAAAAGCGTCTTCTTTGTGCAAGAATCATGTAAATTTGCATGTGGCGAGGCATTTTTACATGCAGTATGTTGTAGTTTAGCACGTCATGAGTAATGGGTTAAACATTTTTGTTTATCTATAAGTGGTTAAGTAAAAATATTTTTTAGCGAATTTGTTTATTCTAAACTATTTTCCGTCCCCTAAGCGTGATGTATATATCCAATGCACAGGCGGGCGGACATGTTGAGATATCTAAGGTTTCTCCTAAAAATCTTTGTGACAGTATATTCGGTGACTTTTTTTAAGAAAATGTAAATCGATAAAACAGACATCAAGGTGAAACGGATACAGGAAACGGTGGAAACAACAGGAGGCACTACAGGTACAGGAGGATAGGGACAGGAAATAACGATACGAGGAGAAAGGAGAACAGGGCAACAGTGGGACAGGAGCAGTTGAGCTCGAATGTGCATTGGGGGTCATCCGACTGTTAGCAATCCGCGACATCAAAAGCCGGACTAATGATAGATAGTAAATGCGACAGAGAAAACATGGCAAAATGATAACAGAAACGTGAGAGTAACGTGCCTTTTGGAGGTATTGTCGTTTTTTCTATTGATTTCGCCGTTTCATTGAGCGGACTGCCTAAGGGCCCCATAGTGTTGTACAAATTGAAACCTGAACAGAAGATGAAACTCTGTTTAAAAGAGCACATAAGGCAGTTGGGGAATATCAGGACAGAGGCGGGATGGGGGCTGAAGGTAACATGTCTGCGAGATTGGAATGCACATATCGGTTACTGGATGAAATACAAAAACAGAACTGGCCGTTACAGTTAACAGAATAGAGTAGGACATTATAAATTTAAACCCGCGAGTAGATAGAGAAATACACGTACATACAGAACGTCATGCGGGGACTATGAATCGAAACGGGAAAGAAAATAAATGGTGGATAAACACAAATGGACACAAGAAAGAAGAGTAGAATACATACACGAACTTTTAGTGGTAAGTGAGGAAAGTCCGGTAGACAAAATGCAGAGGAACGCATGAACATAAATATTGGTGTAGAAGAGAGTTCGAAAGGAAGGAAAACGCGAGTGGCGAACTGATGAATGGGGCAATATTAAATGAAGTCGCAGCAAAGTCAGTGGACTAACAAGTCATGTAAAAACTCAAAGGTTAAAACAGATGAGATTAAAATTGCAGCCGCGGATAAATTAAATAGGGTTTGGGGGACTGGACTCCTAAGGCGCAGCGGGTAAAGCACTTTTGGAACTATGCTTCGCAGGAGAAAAGGAAACTAGCAAATAAGAAGCGGGACAGAACATACACGCTCAAAGAAATTGACACTGCGTTATTTTTGGCGACTGACAAAATCGATGTAGAAAGGGCAAGACCGAACACCGATATTGCAACCACGGCATATCAGATTGAACGGAATCTTGTTAGAAATGATCCAGACAATTGGAAACAAATGCGTGCGTTATTGTGCGGACCAATTTAATCATGTTTTTAGAGGGGACAGACTCCTGGAGAGCAAGCGCAAGGGTTTGCCTTTGTCCGAAGGTCCTTTTAATTGTGCTTGAGAAAGCTTTTCGGATACTGGGTTGTCAAAATGTACACAATTGCAAACACTTTTCTTGAGTGTTGGAAGATAATACATTCGTAGATTGAATGTTCTGATAAAATAGATGCTGCCGTCGGTGTGTGTATGTAGATATACATGTCAATCCAATATTAATTCAATCAATTAATCAATATGGGTATTACGCAAATGTTCGTTGAAAACAATTGCTGTCTTGGACCTAATATACTACCTAGATTCTTTCAACATGTTTGGCAAACCAAACGATTTACAGTGCACTTTCTCGTCAGTAAATTTCCCAAAATACAGTTTACTGGTAGCTCCGGGTTACCCCAGAATCCCAAACAATTTGATTCTTCTTCCGCTGGAGAAAGCTGCTGCTTGCTTAGCAGTGCATTGCCAATACACAAGGCAAACGTTGAGTATGTATACAGTGCCCGAATAATCAACTGGCATCGTTAAGAAGTTCCCGTGTTTAGCTATGCTCCCGTTGCGTTCTGTTCCCCTCGTAAGCAAAACAGAGTAGGTCTGCCACATTCAAGATAGAGCGCTACTCTTACAAAACTGCCCAGAGCTCATGTAAAAATGTTTCCTGAAAAGAGTGATTCTGAACGGGAATGCTCTTTGCGCCAAAGTTTCAAAAGACAGGTTTAGTACTTGTCAAGCCGTGGAAGGTTACGAAGTGCTCTTTTGGCGGAAAAGATTGCCGCCGTGACCGATAGAGTGAAACAAGGTACGAAAGCATCGAAAGGTCGGCAGCGTGCCCAACAACTGGGTCTTTTTCGCACCTCAACCTAGTACTTCGGTGTTGATGATGCAGCAAAATGGCGACATTTTCAAGAACATAATGTTCTCCGACGAAACCTACTATCTGTAAGCCAAACATCTGTGTAATGTTTAAAACATCTTAAACACTACTAGTTTAAATGTAATGCTACTCTAAATACTGCAGACTAGTTTGCGAACATACTCTATTATACTCATACTATGTATACGGCACTCTCACCCTTTTTACTTCCGGCTTGTTAGGACCCTGAAATAGGGAGGGCCTTAAACGTCTGCTACCATACTGCTTGGGTCTTCATGTTTGTGGCAATCTATATTGTTCTCTGGGAAGAAATGCTCTGTCGTTTTCTTTCGAGGTTCAGTCAACAAACGAATCAGTCAGCCCGAAGCGAAGGACGGCGTTGTGAGACACGCGCCATTTTTCGGGTTTTTTGATGCGCGAACAAGAACGACAGTTAGAGCGGCAACAACGATACCATCACGACTAGCTAACTGTATCAGCAGAAACGCCCGCAGCAACAACAACAACAACAACAACAATGTTAGCAACATTAATAGTAGTAACACCCTCTTGTACGTTTTTATGTTTGACAGAACCGCCAAGAAGCAAGCATCTTGTTGATGGGCTATCTCGTCGTTTCGATTGCGTAAAGGTTCTCTCCCTTCGAACATATGTTTTTGGCCGTTTCCCTATCCGATCCATTAGGCCATTGTCTGATCCTGATTGTCGATTAGGCCATTGTCCTGTTCATTTTGGCCTTTGTCCTAGCCAGGTACAAGGTCCTCAATGTGAGTATTTATGACGTGCCACGTTGTTTTGTCCGGTCTGTGTTATACTTGTTCGTTTCATTTTTTTGCGCTTTTTTGACAGGCGCTTATCTATGAGAGGCGGTAAAAACATAATAAAACTACCACGCTTCCCATGTTGCAATAGTTTGCGAATATAATAATTTTGTTTCCAATACAGGCTACTGATTTGCATCTTTTATATTTGTGCTTCTCACTCATTTTACAATTTTATAGTGTGTCAAGTTTTGGAGACTATCGCGTGTGATCCGACGTTCCTGTCACAGTATTTGAGTTTGCATTCGCTTCCTCAGTCCTTGACTTTTGCAGATGCTTAGGTTTGATGGAAGCCATTTCATGCTACTTTATATATCATGGCCATGCCATGTTACTCTATATATTGGATCGGTTCCCGTGCTTCCAGGCTTTACTTTTGAATGCTCGTCCGTTCGTGTATTTCTCAGTAACAAACTTCATAGTACTTTCTTCTCTACATTTCTTATATTATTCCACGAGGATAGACACCAAAAATTGACGATTTAAACAAAATGTATGCATGTGTTTACTAGGTAGAGGATAACGGTAACGGTACGGAATGATGAATGCTTTCGGTTCGGTACTATCTTTCTGGTCAATTCTAAGGAGTATTCTAGTTGTCTGCTGAAAGCTCTCTCTCTAAATATATATATATAGTCGTGGAGTTCAGGGTGCCTCATGAAACTAACGTCACTCGCCTTCGTGTCCATGGTTTCGCGTCAAAATTGAACTAATGGGTATTTCATGATTTGAGCAAATGCAACAAAGGACAATGCAAAACGTGAAAGATCCTGGTGCGCCCCAGGTCAGCTTTCCTAGAAAACGGTAGAAGACTAACCTAATCACGTGAGATTTTTCTCTGAGTCCACCATGAGTTTCCTTCTAGTGGCCAAACGATAGATACAGGTATTTACTGTGATCACCTCAACATAGCTTTTGCCGACCTCTAAAGCAGAGGACACAGTTTTGCGAATAGAAATGGCGTTATCTTCCACCAGTCCCCGTAAAATAGCAAGCTTCGATTGAGCAATTTTGGCGCTTCTACTGTACTCCCCGAACATCGCATTGCACTGTCAGACTTACCACCTATTCAGATAATTGCAGAACTACAGAGAAATTCACCTCTGTAGCAGTAGAACCACACGCGAAGACATTCCTCGAGATGCAGAAACCAGAATTATTTGCCGATAGTCTAATCCATGGATGCGGGATCCATGGAAGCTGTGGTTAACAATGAAAAGTACTTCTCGAAGGATTAAAATTGGTATACTCTTAAATATTTTAGATGGATAAAAAATATATATATCGCGATCTCTTCCAGAAAACTACCGACCGGTAGCTCAAGGCTCTATACCGTGCCTTATCATGGAAAAAATTATCGTCGATGAAATTTATAACTACCTCGACGCCTATGAACTCTTGGACCCTCATCAGCATGGGTTTAGAAAGGGGCGCTCTACTGGAACTCAGCTTCTCGAGGTCTGCCACGATTGGGCTATTGCGCGTAACAGGGCCATCCCCATACATACGGTCTACTTTGACTTCTCGCGAGCATTCGACAGGGTAAATCATAAGATTCTTTTATCTAAAATGGCGGCGCTAGGAATTGGCCCTCGAATCCTGGCTTGGTGTCACTCTTATCTGACGGAACGTTCCTTCGCCGTAAAAGTCAGTGACTCGGTCTCGAAGCGCTCCCCATGCCCTTCTGGGGTTCCTCAAGGCTCCTGCCTAGGCCCTCTTATGTATATAATCTTTGCTCAGGACTTGGGAGTATGTCTTCGCAACCTGAACATAACATACAAAATGTATGCAGATGATTTAAAAATATATGCCCAGATTAGAGGAGACGAGGACCGCCTGAATATTCAAGCAGCCATTAATAGTATTGCCACCTGGTGTGAGCTAAATGATATGGTAATTTCAGTTCCAAAGTGCGCGGTCCTGAAGACAGCTCCCGACAACTTCAAGTACCAGCTAAATGATTTTCCTATACCTGAGGTAACATCCTACAAGGACCTAGGAGTTACGTTCGATAGACATATGAAGTTTCGGGCGCACATTGCCGGTTCAGCAAAAGCTGCCTCTCGACTAAGTAATCTTATACTAAGAGTATTCTCATCGCAAGATGCCTCCAAATACCTGCGTCTTTATGAAGCCCTAGTAGTGCCAAAATGGTCATATTGTGCTCACGTGTGGACGCCTTTTTACGACAAGGATATATGTTTGCTGCAGCGTATTCAGGACAATTTTTTAAAGAGAGTTTCAAGAAGGTGCAACTTGACGCGTGACAAAGTCGTACTCCCAAGTGTCGCGGAGTACCAGCGTCGTGTTGACTACCGCGTTTTTAAATATCTTATACGCAATGATCAGATTAATAAGTTTTACCACGTGCGATCAAACAGCCTACGGAGTCGCGGTTCCATTCAACCGCACGAGATAGCCAATGTGGCAGTCGTTAACCACTCATTTGTTTGGCGAACAGCTCGCCTTGCCCGCGAATGCGAGCAATTCATTTCCATTGTTCAACCCCTTTTTTAAATAAAGGAGACATTTGTATTGTATTGTATTGTATTGTATTGTATTGTATATAGAAGTGCCGTTGACTACGCCGAAGCCTGTCGGAAATACAATTCAAATTTTATCACAATAAACTGCACTTTCATCAAGAGTTTTCTACTATATAATTCTAATTTTGTACAATGTTATATGCTAATTTCAAAACGCAAACGGCATCACTGCCAATTACGTCAAAAAATGTATGTCCTATGTGTGTGTAAACGTGTTCGGTACTAACTGAACTTGCTTCCGTGTATTGTTTAAAGGTTAAAACAGAATCATCAAGTATGTGATTGCACCGAAATATATGAAATTAATATCTGTTGAAACAGCCAAACGAAACCAAATATTTTGAGCAGCCTTTAATAGAAGCAGTCCTCCTATACATATCTGCGCGTTTGACAATATGCTTTTCTCGGACATCTCAGCCCTGTATGTGGCGCTACCAATTGTGCGGTTTGTGTATGCCTTCTCGCGTTTCATTCTAAGAATTATTCCGGCTATTATTGGCTATGTTCGACGCATTTAACGGGTTTGGCATTGAGTCAAATCCTACGCGAATTGAGTTAGTTTCATCAACCTTTCGAGGAACTTTACTTCCAGTTAATTATTGTTTGTCTTCGCCGGTGCTTCGCGCATTCGCGCATGTTGAGTGAGGCAACCTGTTTAGGTCTGTCTTGCCGCGCGTTGCTCTCGGGACGCTCGGGGGGGGCGCTGGAAGCACGGTAAAGTGATGGCGATGGATGGTTGACTGTCGCCGCCACCGCCGCTGACTCTGCTACACGTGTGCCGCCGAAAGCACGTTCCAGCCTCCGGTGCCGGTGGTCGGAGCTGAACATCCATCAAGGAGAAACCCCATTGGTACGTATTTCGGATCCCGTCGTCTCGTACGTCATGTCTCGTGGGGGTAGCGAAACGTGGCTGCACGTTTGTTTGCCAGGTCTCGAAACTGCTGAGAAAGGCATATCGTAATTCAGCACCCGCAGCACCGTCCGTAAAACACACACAATCGATCCTGTAGCAGCGTTCAGTGAGTTCTGAGTTCCTCGACAGCAAAGCGGCGGAGGTCCGCCGCAGGGTAGGTTGCGGCAGGAGTTCATACGGTAACAGTGGCAACTGCAGCCAACAGCATAGCAGAAGAATAAACAACGCACTGTATTCGTGTGGGCTTTGGGGTGTACCTTTATAGTTTGATACATCACGCCCTCTACTGTTCTGTCAAGTTTTATGTTTTTTTTTTTTGTAACCATAGACCGGAGGGCTCATGGTTTCCTAGAGGGTACTCCTCTACGAGAGTTTTGCATGCCAGGGGACTTCCCAGCTCAGTTAAATTCCGGAGTGTTGAAAAGGGCACAGCGTTAGTAGGGCAAAGCTTTACGTCATCGGCATCTTTAAAGTTGCACATACGGCATGAGGGGGAGTTGTCCGCTTTGCTACGTGACATTATAGGTCAGGCAAAAAGCAGCCACCGTAGTCTGTTAGCACTGGCGCGATTAGGAGGTGGAGGAACCCTGTTTAAAACCATACCAGGTTTTTGGACATAGTGAAGTATTAATTTCGGCTAGTAGTCAATGGAGGCTCGAGCAAGTTGCTAGACCGTTGCCGGGCTCGTCCCCGGGTGACGGATAAGGAAAACCTTTCCCACAAAGAGAGAAGCAAGGCATTTTAGCACGGACCTAAACCAGTTGAAGTCCAAGGACATTAGCTACATGCAAGACAATTCACTATTCACGAACGATAAGGAAGGAAGGCGCCCAAAGGCCTAAACCACCAGTGTCAAGACTCACACTACCGACCAACAACATTAGTTGCATTCTCTTCTACTGTAAACAGAAAGACATCCTGTAGGGAGCTTGGATTGCTAGTTCCTAATCCTGTTTATCTAATTCCTGCTGATGGTCCCTTTGTCCTGAGGTTGATTGAGGTGCTTCTTGAACTTGGTTATTTAACTCTTAGGTTCTAGAAAATCTGTCTAGAAAATACTTTGTGTGGCTACTTGAATGCCATGCGACTTGTCCGCGCGACATTGAACGCTACAGAAGGTGGCATCGAGAGTCGACTGCTCCTCTATGTATGCGGGCGAATTTTTCGCCATTTTGCTGAGGCTTTGGCAGTTTTTGTTGCATAACGCACATGAGGTATGTCCTGTGAAAGCCCTATCCAGGATCACGCCCAGGTACTCAACGATGGGCATAGGTGCGATTGGGTGTAAGTTTAGATTCTGGAGAGAGCGCTTCACACCGTATAGAAGAATTGCTCATTTTTTTTCTGTGAAGCCAATTAGAGGCATAGCGTAAAGCGTTTTGCGTATGCCGAGAGAGCTCCGTTAGCTGTTCCACAAAGTAGATGATATGAAGAAAAACGTCCTTAGGAATTCTCAGCCAGTCCACAGGAATTATAAGTTAACTAACAGGGCATAGAAAATAGCAAACACCTGATCGAGGTGCCGTTAAAGAAAATATAATGCAAGGTCTGATTCATCGATGGAACTGCGTTTGTACAATGTTTAAGTTCTCGTGAAAATAATAGGTAAAATAAGTGTTTCAGTGTACACAATTACACAAATATACACATATGTACAGTTTATACATTTGCACTAGTTTACACACAAAGTTGACACATTGACAAGATTTGCACCACACATTTGCACTAATTTATATATCCTCACATCTTTACGTTCACATGTTTGACTTAACGCATCTCGTTCACATGTTGCGCAGATACGAGTGATTATATTTCTCTAGAAAGGGAGTACAGTTCATTTATCGACAGCAATTTGTACACTCCAAAGTAATTGGCTACGAAATCTTGCGGCTTCTGCTAAACTTTACCATGAAAGCATCGTTCCGAATGATTTATGAGACCGACGAGATATTCCTATATAATTTTCAAAACGGGAACAGCATAAATATAATACTGATAGTAGTAACGTCTTATAGACGAGAAGGATGCCCTTATCTGGAACACCAATCTGATAGGATATCACTCAATTGCTGGAGCAGTCTTGATTGAGCCCTTGAAAGTTTCGATAGCTTCTTCTACACATGCAAAAACAGTACGTATATCGCCGTCTAGCATAGTCGGCTCAAGACGAAATAGCATTGAGGTGTTATCCGCGTTCGCGATTGTCTCACCGATACCATTCGTCGAAGTCTTAAACAGAATAGTTTTCATAAAAATCGTGAACATGTAACGCCCAAGTGGAATCCTTGAGGTGTGCCGATATTAAGTTCCTCCTACGTAGATTCAATATGACCAATATTGATTGTCTCTCTTTTTCCAGTTAGGCATGATGTGAACTAATCTAACTATTTATTTATTTAAGTCATTGTCTTAATTTTACTTTTGTACCAAAATTGTCCAAGTATAATTTAAATTAGTAATTGTATATTATTAAATTTAAACAGAATAATGTAGGTTACACTGATTAAAACGCCGTTTTATTATTAAAAACCTCGGGCGCAAGAACGCCAACAAGATGATCTAATTCGCTTATTCTATTTTATCATTATTAGTATTAATTAGTTATATAAAGACGATTATCGTTTATTAAGGAATAAAAATGGAGCTACAATTGTCTCCCGAGAACGTGTGCACAGGCAATATTACTCTATCTCGTATAGAGTCGGCTGGGACCACTTCAGCAGCGTGCCCCGGACGGATGCCGCGTTCCCGCGTTGGATGTCAAGGTCGAGGCGCTGTCTCAAGAAAGCCGCAGATATTTGTCTCCAGTTGCAAATTAATTAGTTAGACAACTATTGTTGCTTATTATTAACACATATTAACTTACTAATAATGATCTAATTCGCTTATTCTATTTTATCATTATTAGTATTAATTAGTTAGACAACTATTGTTGCTTAATATTAACACATATTTAACTTACTAATACATCTCGTTTACTAACACGATAACAACAATTTACAGACAGAAAAATGTTGCAACAACAACGAAAATATCAACGACAGCACATCGTTTGACTAGGCACGGATTAGGTTCTCGATAGTGTGGAACTCTTGGTACACCATCATTAGTTATATTCTATAGAGATGCTCCTGGTACGCACTTTATGGAAACCTGGCAGATGATTTTGTAGGTAACTGCTTGACTTTTTAATTACGACGCTAGGACACATTGTGAGTAGTAGAGTAATAGGCAGGAAATGTACTTATACGACGGTGCACCGAGGGGCCTCGTTGAGGTTTCCCAGGCTTCGGGATTAAGGTCAGGCGCGCCATTTTTCAAGGCTTAGGATACTCTCTGCTGGCAAAGATCTTATCCATCATGCATTTCATCCACCTTTAGTTGGTTCTGTATGAGTATGCGTACTGCTGGCAGGGGACCGCGTCTGGGTCCAGTGCTTTTTTACCGCATGCGTTCGGCTATGATTCCGATCTGTTGGATTGAGAAAGGCCCAAAGGTAAATTCTGTATTCTCCTTAAAGAGCACTGGCTGCGGTGGAGGGTCTTTGCCGGAGGAAGTGCGGTTATAGTCATTCGGACTACTTTTACTAAAGGTGGCGGCTGTACGTAGTGCATTTTGTTAGACACAAAATATATATTTTCAGCTATATATACATAAAAAAAAATATATATATACATATATCATATTACAAAATAATGACACACATCAATATCGATCAGTAATGGCTACTTCGCAATGATAGTGACTACAGTAGGAATAATGGCGGCCGCCTGTTTGAAAAATACAATATTTTCGCTCAAATGCATCTGCAAGTTCAAATTGATCTACAAATTCTACTTTTTCAGATTACACTCAGGCAATGCATTGTTGTGCGATGGGACTTACGAAATTTAGAACAAACCACGTTATTCAGCAAAAGTACGTAACAATATTTAACCAACATTTGGGCTACAAATGGGGAAATGTAAATATACGGATGTCGAATGCTGCCGGACGTCAGGCAGCATTTAGAATTTAGTTGTCCTTATTTCTAAACGGCAGCATTCTGAATTGAGTGGTCTTATCACGCGCGAATCAATAGATAAATGTGATAGACGCAACACAACGATCAACAGATTTGAGTTTACACTGTGACGAAAGCTGCAAAGACTGCTGAGTAGGTTTGTGTTCTTTTTTGGTCGACCTTTTGCATATATAGTATATGCTTCCGCAGACCCTTATCCGGCGTTACTTCTTTTACCTAACGGTGAAATTTAATTATATAACCTAGAACATCTAGTAATTTATATATATATATATATATATATATATATATCGCTTTTTTACGGGACATATTATATACGCATATAATGTGTCAGGTCTCGATCCTAGAATTGATTTGGTGAGCGTCTGTACAGATATTTTTGCGATAGTTGTTAATATTGCAATGTGCGGTGTTGCTGTGTGTTTGGGCATGTGCGTTGGTGTATTAAGGTGCCATTGACGTTTCGTGTGGACAATTCTAGTGATAATGGGGTTAGATCTGTTTATACATCTATTTTTATTAAGACATAGGTCTTAAACCTACGATCTCCCGAATACAAGGCATTGGATTTGCCACTAAGCCACCTTGCTCGGATAATCCTCTCTGTTCGATGTGGAAAGTTGATCATGCGCTCGTTGAGGTGTATTTTGTGTGTTAGGTGAGTGGCATTTACCGAAAAATCCGCCGTGTAAAAAGTTGTGCTGTCTCCAACTGACCATATGTTTTGTTTAAAAAAGCAGTGTATATTTATGGATATATGACACTTGAGTAAAGATGCTTTGACATGACTTGACTTATAAATGATTGGGCCTTAATTTGACCTACTTAGCCAGAGATTCAATACCGAGGGAAGGGAGGATGCCTACCTTAATCGTCCTTTGCTAGTATTTGCGAGCTTTAAAACGCACTCATAATGTTTGTGGGTGTTTCTATTTTTAGAGGTTTAAACTTGTTAAACTCTCGGGGCTGACCCTCAGCCAAGATTTAACGTCCACGGTACTGCTTTTCGCATTGCTTCATAGACGGACCCCCATAAATACAAATGTGCAACGGTGAGGTTCGAACCCGCGCATCTATGCGCCTCCTCCGGTCGCAGGCGGAAGAATGCACCATGGCACCGGACTTGACATTTTTTAAAGAGGTTTACGTGTACTCGACTAGAAGGCTTACCGGTGTCATTCAAGCTATGAGCTTCTTGAGCTTGTGTCGGTGTAACTAAACATTCTGCTAATGACTAATGATTCTATACCTATGATGAGTATCGTGTGAGTATGGCGCAGCGTGATCTATGGCAGCGTCCGCTAGCCATGGTTGGCATCTACTGGGATGTCGCCAGTTCGATCTCTGTTGTTGGTCGAATTTTTGTTGAACGACGCTCATTGAGAATAGAGGAGAAACCGTACCACGGTTCAAAGTCAGCGACCATGCTGCTGCTGCTACAAGGACCGTTGCGGAAACTCTAGATATGTCAACATGTGTTCCTGAAATTAAAAGGTGACATGTGTGCTTAAGCGTCTGTGTCAAGCGAATAATAACATCGATTAATTGATCCATCCGTCCATCGTTTTGAGAACCCGTATTCCAACTCTGTGTGTGACACTCTCTTTGACTATAAATATTTACAAAGCGGACGTTTGAGTTTCTGCATACGATGTGCTTTTGTCACCGCACAAACGGCCGACGTAACTTTTTCGTATCTTTTTAAGAGTTTAACCTATTTGGCCAAAGAACGGCGCGTCTGGTTACTACTCCAAATAAACTTACGGTCCGACTCAGTGGCGTTGGCTCGTATGTCAGTTTGCCGTGGAATCGGGGACACCGATTGCTGGGTAAACCGGACCAAGAAAATTGATTGATTAAACCGATCCTCCTGTCTTCATACGTAGTACACGGGTCTGCTGTTTTACAAGACATTTATTTGGTCGATTGCGTCGATTGGTCAAAAGTTCGAGACGAGAATTTTCTTGGGTAGTATTGCGGGATTTTTTCTAAAAATAGTAAATAAAGCCGGTTTAACGACCTAGTCTAAGATTTGCACCTAATTAACCCATAGTCGTCCATGAACGGACTGTATTAGTATAACAATTTTGAATTTGTAGGTTGTTACCTCTGTTTTTGCCTTGGCAATAAGTTGTTTGTTATGGTGCTTTTGCACCATGGTAAGACGGAGCACGCAAGGACTAAAAGTAGGTTAATATAGTAAAAGATAAATAGACATTTTATTGCTGTTTTAGTCTCCCCTGGATCTCCCTAACATTGTTTTTTCTATAAACATTACAACCCTAATTGCTTTAATCCAATTAGATCTATTAGCGGCTGCGGTCTAGTTACGGATCTGGTTAAACTTGTTGGTTGTTCGCGTTTCTATTCGCGACCGCATCTTTCCTTAATATCCATTCTTTCTCGATTAATGTATGTGGCTTCTATTGGCCAATTTTAAGATCACTCGTTGATCCAAACAGATCTCTTTGTCTTGACAAGATATACGCGGAATTGTCGTTTTTTGTTCGGTAGCACGTACTTAGGGTCTCTTGGATTAGATTGTTTTTTGCATGTTTTTAAATCTATTAGATACAAAAGTTTTATAGCGGTCTGGCATGCCCCTTATCGGCCCCGAAAATGCCGCGTTGTCTGCCACGAGAGGTGGCCCTATTGTTTTCCTAATTTAGTTTACGGTTGCCGCTATAGTCGACTAGATCAACTGAAAACAATTTACATATCATTACATTAACATACCTAATGGCATAGTTGGGCTAGAAGTCGCGTTTAATAGCGTAAGTTTGGGCAATGTATTTTTGCGAGTTCGGCTGCTGTTTTGCAGTTAAGGACCCTTAGCGATTTTTACGCCTGGCCCAATCGTACGGCGATTTTTAACTCTATTTTTTTTATTTATTCGTGTTTTTGGTGACAATTTGTCTTCCAACTTCCCTTGCCGCAGTCGGCTGGGCTTCCTCGATAATTCTCCTTTCATAAACATGTCTTTCTTCTTTTCGATAATGATTTATATATCTTTAATTTTTCTTATTATACCATTTAGCAGACGTGTGTTTGCCACTATTTCGTCTCCCCTGCATTTGCAGGCTTTCTTCAAATAATGTAACAAATTCGTTTGCACGGTTTTCTACCAATCCTTTTGATATCCATATTCCTGAAAAACTCTGTCTCCTAGATAAACTTAATATATATGCAAGGTGCTTGTTTTCCGAAGTTTATCTCCGAATCGACGCTGTCCGTGTTGTCTTTGTCGCGCAGTAGAATTAGTCAAGTTGTGGATCATCCCGGCTTTTCTCAAAGAATTTTGTAGTAGGACTTTTTATAATTTGCATCTACCATATTGCATGCTATCTGTGATACGTCTTAAATTCGCTACGTCGTACACAATAGCACGGAACCCTCTTGTTATCTCTAGTAAACGCAGGCAATTCTAGTATCGTTATTGCAATATTGGTATAATGTTTGTGCTATGCATCCTATCAAGAATTCGGTGCCCAAGGTATACACGTGCAGTATTCATCGTTGAACTTGTTGCACTAAATTTGATTGTCTTTGCATTGTGTTGCAAAGTGTAGAGGAGGCAAGCTTGCTTTTACCGCCTTAAACATCTATGTATATTCTTTTCTTATTCAATTTAAGTGTTCTTTTGTAGCTTTCAAGAAATAGGCCTATGTACAGGGTCCACCACAAAAATACCTAGAATTCGCTATGTAGAATGCAATATAAGAGTCGTCTCAGAGGAGAATAAAAAAACTATTAATTCGTGATCAATTGATCTTTTATTCGCTTGACATGTAGTTTTTAATACACATGTCACCTTTTATTTATGTTGCCCAAGCCTCTGTATAATAAATGTATGATCCTCCAATACCTACTGAGTACGTGTCATTAGTGTAACTTTTCTTTGTAATATCAATTTGGTCCTTTCTAACATTTGGTTTTAACGCTAGGGCCTTTGACAAATATTTACATTCTCGACATTCTATTATTTCCATTTATTTACCCTTGTATTCAGCATCCTTACCATGGCCTCTGCTAACAGCTTACTCGCTCTTGAGTTATTGTGTACCCATTAAGCCTCGCCCATCTCTTTCTTTATATATATAACACAGTGCCAATTTCGATTTGCCCATATATTTGTTTAACAAATTAACAAAATTCATTTATTCAGTGTAATCAATCATTCACTAATTTTTATTTTTTATTTTAGTATTTTGTTATTATTATTTATTACCTCACATTTTTTTTCTCACCTCGTTTATACAGTTAGTGTCGTCTTCGCCACCTGAATCTGTTTAACCTCTCTTCGACATTCTTAATCCTAATACTAAACTCACTTTAAATCCTACTACCTTTCCAATTTCATACCCCATCCTCTTTAAGAAATTCTCTGGTGAATTAAAATAGTAACGCATTGCAAATCGTATCACTTATCTTTGTACTTTTTCTAACTTCTTTCAAAACCCCGCGCCCTAAGCCAGACTGCATTTACAAATGTCAATTTCAAGTAGGCACTTACACCTTATTGCATTTCTTCTTTTTTCAGCCTTTGTTTTCCGCAATTTACCATTTTTTCTCTAAATAATCACCTTCTGTTGTCCCCCAGGTATATCTCTATAACTACAAGATCATTAATTTAGCTAGCACCAACTTCCTCGCAAAATATAGTATCTCTGGTTAGAATCCCAACTCCTCCAAACCGTCTGGCAATTTTCAAGTTTTCCGATATGTACCATACCAATTGTACTTATTTTCGTTACAATGACGGCCAATCAATCGCGTGGTACTTAGCGCATTGCTGCGAACAGAACCGACAAATACACTGAGTACTACTATGGGAGCATACGAGATGATGGAACCCGTGTACGATGTACCTAGTATAGACATGCCTGTCATCGCAGGCCACCCAGGCCCACAACCAAGGAGGCTTAAAGACGTCGAGGGTTCTTACCTCCGTCGCTGCCTCCGTGACTTTGCGTCGCCACTCCCCAAGGAAATGGTCATGTGGCTCCGTCACCGGCATACGCAGCCTAACCCGATGCATATCTGGCATTGGCGCATAGTCCCTAGAATACGTACACGAAGCGACTTCTCATCTTGATTGAGAGCACTCGCTTCATATATGTATAGTGTGAAGCACTTCTCAAGCAAATTAAAGTTTGCTAGAGAGGAGAACGGCAGGACAGCAAATAATTATGTTTAATAATAACACGAACCATATTGTACATACTCTATTTGAGTGAAGCACATATAATTGATTTAATATATTGGACCGACATAGCCCGCCGGCAAATTTATTTGTCCATGTTGTCTGTTATCACAATGTGTCACATAACGCCACTGAAAACTAACGACTCAAGCCTCTAGGTCCAAGATGGGGGCTGGTCCACCTGGTTAAAGTTCCTCTCACCGACGCAGCGTTCCCCCTCTGAAACGTCTAACGACAAGCGCTGCAGTAAGTACTCCCCCGCTCTTTTGTCTCCTTTAGCAACCACCAATCTTATTAATTGATTTAATTGTACTTTTTAAACCCGGTTGCACTTCGAACCCCACAAAATGCGTTTCTGTTACTAAAATATATCGACTGATTTTATTTGTGACAAAGTATATAATTCTTCCTACTCACCCTTCAACCTTTGCCCTCTCATATTTAACAGTGGCCACCTGTCGGAAAGGCACAATACTCGCACGCTTTTCCTTTTGCCCTGCTTCCTATTTGTATCTACTATATATTATACTTACTGCCTCTCGATGCCGCTGATGCCAAGTGTCTAACAACCCTCAGTTTCTATCTGGTCCTCTAAGTGAATTTAGAATTTAACAGACTATTATAAAGACGGATATAAAACATTAAACATTTAATAATTTATTATCATATTACATATAGAAGTGGCAGATTAAAATTCAGCTCCGGTGTTGTCGTTAACCCTAGATCGCGAATATTGTGACAGAATACATGTAAAAGAGCATGCTAAACAACTGATGATAATGATTGTTTTCTTGCTCTGGTGCACTTAGGAAGCGTACTTTCACATAATATTTAGTGCGCAGATCGGAGACTGGGGTCTATTGCTCCTTTTTGGTTTCCCTTTCGTTCTCAGATGGTCAATTGTGTTTGCTTTATGGTTTTGGGTCTAACCTTATTAAGATCTACAATTAATATAGAGATTACCATTAGTTACTATGCAAGATCCCTACTTATGAATGGTTAGAATAAAGCAATGATGTCTTGACAATCTTGATAATCTGTTGCCGCCGATTGCAGAACAGCAAACGAGCAAACGGGATAAAAAAAGTATGTCCTCTGCATAGTCAGCATATTTGACTTCAATTGGCAGGTAATTATTTTGTCCAAAACAAAAATCGTGTACGAGAAAGAAAATGCACCCCCTCCTCTGATGTGCACCCGATAACGCAGGATTGTCTGACTTGTTTATCACGACTTTTACGACTTTTATTAGTAAGTCGCTTACGAATGCCTAGACGTTTAGAGTGATTTGCTCTGTCGAGCGCGCCCTTAGTTAAACTTCTTCCAGCATTTGTCAATATGATCTAGTCCTGGGTCATCTTCAAAGTCGCGTACATATATTGTGGACTGTGGTTATATAACTAAGTTTAAACGTTCAGCGTTATTATAAGATGTTTTTTTAAGGCCGGTTGAGGTTGGCCAAAAATTGAGATATCGTTTCGCCTGTAATGCTAGTTCTCGGTGAGCGAGGCCCGAGACCAAAAAATGGAGGGCATTATATTGAGGGCAAAAGTGCAAAACAAAAGCGTATTGCATTATAATCAGATTTTATGGGGGGGGGGGGGGGGCTAGAGGGCAGTAGTCACATTTTCAATTTTACCCAAGTCGGTGACGAATGGAACATCAAGTATATACCCAGACGCGTGCGTAGGCGAACAAATTAGCTATGATAGCGCATTTGCCAGACAGCCTTCCATAGAGTCGGTGAGCGAAACCTGAAATTGCCAGTCATTTTCGGGAGGTGAAATTTAATTTAAACAAGTTTCATTCCCTGAGAACTCTCCCCTGAGAGAGAGAGAGACGCATACCGCCTGCCCGGCAATCTATAACAAGCCGAAGGCTATTTCGCGTGTAGTCTAAGTCAAGTACAGTGAGCAGCTTATCTGAATTGGTTCGTTGAAGATAATCTAGGCGCGATGTAACGCCCAGATACACGTACAGTGTAGCCAGTTGAGTGCGATCTAAGTGCCCCGGCGATTAGTGTGTCAACTCGCTGGGCTGATGGCCGATTACCCAAGGTGGTGCCCAGATGACTGGCACGTAGTCTAGTCTTGGCCACCGGACTCTGTGCTGCTTCTGAGAAGCCTGTTTGTCGCCCACGTTTCACCTGCACGTCCGATCCAAGGCGATACTTACTGTTCACTTGTCATGAATGTTGCGTGGCCAACATTGCCGCGAGGTCGATGGCTATCCTGCGCGTGTCGGGAAGCCCTTCGCCGGCGAGGTAAGTCGCCTACCCAGCAACGGAGTTCTTCTGCTGCCTTAAGGTGGAGAACAGATTCGTGCCCTTGAATATGTTTGTCTTGTTTAGCCGGCAGCCCAAAAAAAACCGCCAATAAGCACACAGGTCGGCACTCCCTTAGCCCGGTAGCGTCGGGCGCCATAACGACGCTGAGTAAGGTACGACAGGTTAATGTGTGGGTGCTGCGCAGAGCAACTCAGGAGCGAGCTAAGTCGAAAATTAGCGCAAATTTGAGTCTCATGAAAAACAGCAGTAATAGAAATGTGCCCGAGCTAATAATTATGTCGTCGACGCCATTGTACTACTGTAAAGCGTTGCTATGAGGGCAGATTGCTTAGCTGTGTGAGGAGAACAAACAAGTGAACTTCCTCGGAGCAAGATGAGTATTGAAAAAACAAGCACAATGTATAATCTTATGTCGATTTCAATATATAATTTTTACTCTGAAGCTTGCCAATAACAATAATCAATTCCGCATGTAAGATCAGCAATATATATGCCCCCCCCCCCCCCGCAATGGTGCACACGTTCGCAGGGCCCAAATGTCCTGTTCCAATCGTAAATGATTGATTACATTGAATAAATGAATTTATATATTATATATATATATATATGTTTGTGCGTGTGGAAACGTCGGTACAATGATGATGATGATTGCAAGCACACAATGCTGCTATATGTGTTGCACACTATGGTGTCTGCTCGGGCTGCGGTGTGCGCGTAGCTACTACTGTGACGTATAACCACCTCAATGATATACTAGCGTAAGCTGTCACGCATCCGGTATTATTATACATACGTACGAGCCAGCTAAAGGGATAGACTGTCTCGTTCTTCCTTTCTTCTCTCTTCCTCTTCCCTCCAGCTCTCTCTCTCTCTGCGTGCTTTATACCTCGATCTTTAGTTCTCTGCAGAGTGACAGGGCTTTGCCGTTTCTTTTCGCTATCATCTCTTTTCTCTTGTATCTTCGTCCGACTGTATCTCCGTCTCTATGACGCGCGTCTGTGACGCCCAATTGAACGCATTTCTCGGCAGCGTGTTTTTGCCAGCTGCTGAGCAAACGCGGGCAAAAAAACATACAACACATAGACAGCATTGGGGCGAAAGACGTCGCTCCTCACAGGCTAGAAGCACGAACACTTGCGCATCGTTATTGTCGGCGACGATGAGGTCGGCTGCGTTCTCATCAAGTAGTGGAAATGTTCGCTCGTATCGGGCTCGTATTG
>QVRM01000423.1:0-128772 GCA_003439945.1 Dermanyssus gallinae
TATATATATATATATATATATATATAGATATTCACAGTCCTGACTCGACCGCCAAAACGTGTTTGTGAGTGCTCCGTGATACCGCGTGATAGTGGAAGCCGCTGTCTCTGCGGCAAAGGCAACCCAATTGCCTCGATACACCTAGATAGCACCGGACTAACTACTTATCCCCGCCAACAAACAGCTACCGCTCGAGTAAGAGGTTTCCAATTTAAGTCTTCCGAATACCTAGTGTAGCAGGTAGCAATTCGAACGTCAGTCACCACGTGAGATAATCGGAACGCTGCGAGGTGCAGCAGTTCGAACGTCGCTACGCGCGACATTTAAATGGTTACGAAATACCTTTTACGGGTCATCGCAAGTGCGTGTAATACTCGCACATTAGCTAACTTCGGATCGAGTCTTACGCTCGATTGGTCTCCTGCCCGCCCACATCCTTGGTACCCCCGGCCCCTTGTTATTCCTACCTCCTCGATACCATCAGCCCCACAGTAACCCTTCGATACCATCACCCCCACGTTAGCCCCTCGTTCCCTCACCCCTCGTACGCCTCCCAGTCGTCTAGGAGAAGCTTCCTCCGCCTAACTATGCAAACTCGAGCGGCCTACTCTTAGCGATGTACGTGGCTGATATAGAAACATTTCAGTCAACAAGCACCGGACAACGCACTCACTAATCTCCAAAGCACTACGAACTATGGGTCTAAATATAGATTATATTTGCCTTCGAGCGCTTGCAATAGGCTTTACTTCTACCAGATCAAAGGGACAGTCCGTCGCGACATCTATCGCGACTCACCAGCAGAGCTCCCTGCCTCTCCCATCACCGAAAGAATTCAAAGGTGCAGAGACACATGGTTTCCTTCTAAAAGAGGAGCCAACCGAAGCACAAGCTAGCGGGTAGTGAGAGCGTACTCTATCGCGCTTGGTAATACGTACGTTTATTTTCACCAGATCTGGCGAGCAGGCATTATTGTACAGTGTATCTTTCTCTCAAACCACTAATAATAGCGCTCTTTTCGAACATAGTGTATCGTGTGAATTTACCAGTTCCTAACGATGCTATTTATCACAAATGAAAAAAAAATCCGCTTGTCGGTCCAGGTTCATTGACATTATTTTTTTATGTATGTTATTAATAGCAGCATAACTTTTTAACATTAAAACTGTTCTAGGCAAAACAGATTCGAGTGAGTCCTATAAATGAAATAATCATGACGATGACCTTAAAATGGTTGCTGGTATACAACCAGAACTTGCGCTGGTCTCGCCTACCGTTAATGCATTTTATTTACATAACATCTCAGTTGCATTTTCTAAGATATACACAAACGAATGACACCCGAGTCACTAATACATACCCTGAGCATCCGCCTAAGTAGTGAATCGCAGATTCACTCCACTAGTTTGTAGCGAACTTCATGGCAGACAACTCGTCATGAAACTTGGCTAAATTTATTTTATTACATCGAAGCAACTGAATTTTTTATAAACACGTCGCCCAGCCATACTGGTGGAACCACAAGTTGAAGATATTGAGTCTACAAAAAAGTCTTTTCGGATTGGCGCTTGCGCGGCTTTCACAGCGCCTGCTCCGGCGCCTAGACATAGATCATTGGCTCACTCTTTGTTGTTTTCATGTGAAAAAGATTTTTTTGGGTTTCAACCATTTTAAAATCTGTTTAGCCGTTTGTTCGCAAAAGTGCTGCAAAATGGAGCTAGAAAAAATGCCAAATTCGAGCGATTCTACTCCATGAGTTTAAAAATGGACTGAGTGCAACGCAGGCTCACAAAAAGTTGTTAAAAATCGTTTGGAGATTGCCTGTTGTACAGACAGAATGTGCCAACAGTGGTTTGAGAAGTTCCGAAAGGGAAATTTTAACCTCGAAGGTAAGCCTAGATCAGGAAGGCCAAGTGTTGTCAGTGAGGAGGTTTTTCGAATGAAAATCCAGGAAATCCACTATAACTATTGTGAAACTTGCCAAGGAGCTTCATATTACCCGACAAGCTGTTAGCACACCTGTAAAACGCATCGGAATAACTTCCAGGCTGTGCAAATGGGTACCTCACGAGCTCAGCGACTTCAACAAGATGACACGCATGCGCGTCTGCACTTCTTTGCTCAGCAGGCGTCAAAATTTGGTGTAATGTGGACGGAATAGTGCACTATTAACTTTTACCGCGTAACCAGACGATAAATACGACCGTGTACTGTCAACAACTCGAAAGGTTCACGAAAAATTAGAGCAGTCCGTACCCTGCACTAATTTCAAGGAAGGGTGTCCTGTTCCACTAAGACAACGCAAGACCCCACCGTGAGTAGGGAGACCCTTTCAAAAAATTCCCAGCTGAAATGGGAACTTCTGGAACATCTACCGTATTCCCCCGATTTAGCACCATCTGATTACCACTACTATTCAGATCAATGCTAATTTTTTTAAGTGGTAAAAAAATCACTTTTATTGAACACGTGCGTTCTGGACTGGAAGAATATTTTGCCACTAAAAACCCAGACTTTTACAGAAAAGAATCGGAAACCTTGTAAATCGTTGAGCAGAGGTTGTATCTTCCGGCGGAGAATATATAAATCAATAAATAAGACCTCCCGTGTCTCTTATATAGTGTTTTCTTTATAGCGCCAAAACCGAAAAGACTTTTTAGGAGCCCTAATATTTTTCCAGGACGATAGACAAATTATACGAGCACGCAAAGTTGTCGTTTGTTTGTACTAATGCATACGTTGGCAAAATTATATTTTCTGCCAGCGTTCACCGTTACACCGGCTACTTTTTCTGAGAACCGCAATATACGCCGATTTGGTGCACCGGACACGTGATAAATGTCTTCAAAATGTCACGTATAGCAAAATCCTCGACCAATCGCTTTAGGATAAGACCTAACGATCGAGAGACATACGATAGCACTTGCTTGAGAGTTAATGGCGATGTGCTTTTAGCCGTATTGCCGCATTTTACTATTGTATTTATTTACTACATGCGCCACAATATATACACTGCAATCTTGGTAGGTGGTGTTACCAGGAGCTGCGTGAACATACTTACATAGATGCAAACGACACAGGTGCTGACCAGGCACAGTCGCCAGTTTCAAACACGTACATGGTAAGGATTAACAAGGCAAATGTCTTCTGTGCGTCTGTTACTGCGCAGCACGTAGTGAATCCTTACCATGCGAAAGGCAGTGGTTAGCATACACTCGCCGTTCCACCACCCTTTCCAGTTAATTCCAGATTAATGTTTTTGGTAATGTTATACATATATAATGTCATACAAGCATAACTACATACATATTGTTTATTTCGCAATAACTTTGCATTTCAAGATGGTACATAATTACAATACAATCATCGTTATATACAATTTTAACACTTAAGCGACCGTCTCACCGGGCAAGAACATGCAAAGACCGCCGATGCGACTGGCAGCTCGCTGCGTGGTATTTATGAAGCGCGTTCTTTGCTTGCCGCGGACAGCAAGGAAACGCTTTGTGTACCTGCTAGCGGGTTGCGGACCGGCAGTGGAAACAATCAGAGTGAGGCTTAAGTCACCTATTACAATGCCACTTCAACAATTTTTGTTGGAGTGGCAGAGAAAAGTGACCGAGGCCTCGGCTGAGGTAGCGCAGTTAGATGTGTACCTCACCAGGGAGCTTTGGGAGGGAATGGCATGCACTAGCCGGCACGTGTACACAAGTACAAGCATAACTGCCGAAAATAAAAAAGTAAATTTCAAAGATCAAATGAACGTTGGTTACCGATGATCTACTAAATCTACTAAACTACGCTGTCTCCTGTTACAAGTCCTACAGCGCCAAAAATAAGCGTTTTACGTGCAAAAGATTTGCTTAAAAGCTTACTCGATTTTTAACAAAAGAGATAAATATAATGAGGCTGTAGATTAGAGAAACGTTGTAAGTTGCTAGAATCGCTACGTACTTTCCCATAAGGCCATAGCTTAAATCAGGTTCGGATGACAGCAACCTCTGCGGGCAAACAAAGGAACCAGCAGACTTTTTGAGCTTTACCTTACGTGACAAAGCCCGCAATGGCGTGGCTAGCTGCGTGCGATGTAATGGCAATAACCGTCTTCATTCTAAAAACGTTTTCAATAGAAGCAGAGAAATATTATTCGAATAAATATAAAATAAGCAAATAAATGTATTGTATATATATATATATATATATATATATATATATATAAGACACGGGCGATAGCCTTCTTTGCAAAATGCCCTGAATGGGTACAATTGTTTCATCCATGAGGAATTACTGAATTTAAATAAATTTGTCGGCCGGAAAAAACAATCCCATAAAAAAAAGTATATATATATATATATATATACATATATATACATATATATATATAGACTGATACTATTTAAGCTAAGCATCTTCTCTTCTTGATTCTTGCAGCTATGCGCTGTTCTGGTTTGGCTGGTTGTAATTGTTAAATGTTGACGGTGGTAACAGAATGTGAGTAAAACGGCGCTGGGTGTGCGCGCCGTGGTAACAGTGTTCGGCGGCCACAGATGACAGAGTATTGAAGGGCGTACGCAAGTTCACTGTTAACGAAAGGGGAAATTGGCGGATGGTGTAGACATCTAAAGGCAGGGAGCGGAAACGAAGAGCGTACGCTAGATATTTGTGGCGGCTGTGACACATTGGGACAGAAATATCAAATTGGGTTTGCAGCAAAACGGCAAGGGAATCGGCGGCAAGAACTCGTATGGTGAACGAGCCAAATTGTCGGCAGAATTTGCAGCTCCACAATTCTACAAGCCGCTAGAGCGGAAACTAGAACGTATGATGAAACAAATGGAAAAAGATGTAATATTAGAGCGACATGGAGGTAGAAGCAAAAGAAAGGACGAGAGATAGGGGACGACAAAATTGTGAATGGATGGACAGGCTCTAGCGTTTCTCGTTTTTGTGTTTATTTTGTGGCTGTGTTTGTACATATACAACACAAATGTATATTATGCTACACATAAAAAATCTTTAAGTTTATATATATATATATATATATATATATATCACAAACAGCAAGTCAGAGGTTACATTAATAAATTCAACTGAAACGAGTAAAAAGCATATCTTATCGAATATGATCACGGTTGGCTAAACGTCTGTTGTGTAAATATAAACATGTGAATACCGTCACCTATAGCAGCAAAATTAGCTTACTTCACTGGGCGGTAGATGCCTTGGTAGTAGGGTTTATGTAGTAGGACATTTAGACGCATGCTTTCTAAAGCAGTTTTGCAATAATATACGAAATATGTGTATTAAGATCTCTGTTACGTATATATATATATATATATATATATATATATATATATATATATATATATATATATATATATATATATATATTATCATTTATTTATGTGTGACAAAGTATACAATTGTGGTGTAAGAACATGTGCACAACCCGCTCGGGGCAAAACTCAAGGTGTTAGGTCCAGGCTTGGGCTGGTCCACCTAGCCAGGGTACCTCTCACCGAAGCGGCATTCCCCCTCTGAACGTCTAATGAGAGACGTTGTAGTAGATATTCGCCTGCCCTCTTGTCTCCTGTAGCGAAAGCCAGTTTTCTCCCGACGTCGTTGAGCAGTTTCTTCGTGAGCACTCCAGGCCCGCCCAATGTCTCGAATGCGAGAGGTGAGAACAGGTGTGGGTAGCCGACACTGGAGTACTTTCTGCACTTGGCTGCCTCCGCCAGAGCTACCGCGTGTCCAGGGCGGGCTGCGCCCGTACCGACCATTGAGGGGGCTAAAGAGTCGGTTACGGTCGCGTCCCATACCAGCATTTGGCCCCGCTCGAACGGAGTCAAGGTCATACCATCTGGTCTCCTGGCATCATCTCTGACTAAGCCAGACGGCTCCAAAATGCATGGGTAGCCTGCCGATCGCAGCCCCCTGCTGAATGTCTCATTCAGGGCTGAGTGGCGCGCGATTCTACCTGAACTTTGGGGACAGGAAAGTCCGTGGTGGCCTAGGGAATCGACCTCGTCACCGCATCTGCACCGGTGTGGGGAGACTAGCTCTGCTCCCAGCCTCAACCCGACTAGTATGCGAGTGGACTCGTCGTCCAGGAGGGTGCCTAGCTGAGGGCTTGGGAGGGCCTGCAGCCATGCACCTGCACCCGGTGAAGAAACTGCCAGTAGCCTCGCTTTGTTGGCGGCCGTAGTTGTTCGGTCCCATAAGCCATTCCAACGACCGTTGTTTGCCAGCTCTGACCACTCGCGCTGAAATGAGGGGGTCTCCGGTAGAGACCCACAAAATGGCATCTTCCTGAGTTCGTTCAAGCGTAGCTCGAAAATTTGAAACTGCTTCGGGGTCCAGATTAGCTTCAACGCCACTCGTCGCCGAATGCAAGGTTGCGATGTGTGCTGCGACTGCAAGAGAAACTGCTTCAGGCAGGCCCAGTCCACCTCTGGCTACCGGTAAGGCGGCTTGAACTAAGGGGTCGTTTCGCAACCGCAGGTTAAGTATAGATTCCAACGCCAGGCCTAGCTTCAAGTTTATTTCCTCCAACTGGGGCGAGAAGGCTGAACAATTGATTCCCCTGAACAGGTAGTTTAGCCTTGACGCAGAGAAACATGCGCGCAGAAGGTACAACCCCCGGTGAGCGCCCAGCTGGGGAAGGCGATTGAAGCCGATCTCGAGCTTTTCTCTTTCTTGTTCGATTTTCGGTCCAAGGTGGCAAGAAAACAGGGGTACCCCGAGGAGGTCCAAGTCGTCGCCTGTTACGCGGCACCCCGGAAGAAGATCCCGTAAAGCGGAGATATCGGCTGTACCTGAGCCGATAATGTGAACCTCACACTTGGTTGGGTTCAGCTCCAGACCACTGCATGTAGCGAAACTTAAGATCTTCTTTATGTCCTCACAGACCGTACCAATGTTGCCTGCGATGACCCCGTCATCTAAATACCAAAGGTTGAGTGGACTCTCGAGTGAGTTCACCAAGTCCTTAACGGCAAGACAGAACAGAGGGGGGGCGAGGGGGTCTCCTTGCTGAACCCCTACAGCCGAGGTGAGCAGTGCCGAGGGTAAAACCAAGTGCGACGAATCGCCGTAGGCCAATTTCACTTGGTGATAGATGCCAGGGGCCTCATCTCCGACCACTCTCAACAGGTGATTCCTTTTCACAGTGTTAAAAGCGTTCTTAAAATCAAGCTTAACTAGCACGGACGAATCGATTCGAGAATCTATAAAAGCCCTGGTGGCGTGGATCATTATTTCAGCACCCCCCTTGGTGTAAAACCCAACTGGTGGGGCCCAATTGCTAGGTTGATAAGATCTCTAGAATCCCTCACTGCTAATTTTGCCGCGACCCTACGTAGTACTGAAGAGCAAGCGATAGGTCTGAACGAGCCGTCTTTCTTCTTCAGCGCAAACAGTCTCGCTCCGAAGATGAGGGGACACCACCTTGGATGCGGGGCTCCCCATCGCAGTAGGTCAATTACCTTCGCTAGGGCCTTACTAAGTGTGTCGGATGAGAAGCCGAGAGTCGGTGACAGAAGGTCCTGTAGGAGTCGAGGTCTCATAAAATCCAGGCCCGCGCTCGAACTCTTTGCAAATGATCCGACAGCAAAACGAACATCCTCGGCCGACGTAGATGAAGGTAAGAGCTGTAAGGGTGGGGGAGACGGCCAGCACAAGTCCGGTTGCGCGGGGGGGTGTTTTTCCCGTAACGACGCTGCGGCCGCTGGCTCATCGACCATGACGTCATCAGATAGAAGAAGGCGGGCTGCTCCGGACACGTCCCCGTCCGATAGCTTGGCTGACACGGCCCGCGTGATCGACTGATTTTGCTCAGCATTACCACCCGACTCTCCTGCCGTGAGCAGGGGAACCAGATCTGTAAGCCGAACGCCGCGTCGAAACTCCACTAAGTTCTTTCTGATGACCACTGCTAGAAAGCGTGTATCCCTGCGGCCTATTGGTAACCTCAGCACGACTGGAGCGAAAGAGAAAAGCCCGAGCCAGGCGGCGTCGTCGTTGTCCGAGGCAACCTTAATACACACCTCTGACAGGGCGTCAGCCACCGACTTCCTTACCACTTTGGGCAAGATACGAACCAGCTTTCCATTTTTCATGAACGCCTGGATGCACTCCGTGAGGTCGAAATTGGACTCGTTCATGACGCCGTTAGGGACTAGAGTGGCGCCCCCGCCCCCATGTTTGACCGTGACATGTCTACGGAAGCCTCGCCTGGCGAAAGTTTGGCCACATTGGTGACAAGTTACCCTGTTAGACCCCAAGGGGTCTGGTGTGGTCGCAGGGTTCTGCCCTGATGTGGAGCTTGGGCCGGCGCCTTCTGAAGGATCCGGCAAGGTGGCATGTATGGGTTGTGTCACTGTCCTGCAATTGTTGTGATCACCCGTCATTATGATTGTCTAAAATTGCTAGCAACCGACAGCAGCGCCAACAAGGGCTGTAGCGCGTTCGTGATTGACTTAACCATTTTTGACAGTTCGGACTTTATAGATATTAAGTCCCGGACTAATCCGGTCGATCCTTGAGCCACTGGCTTGCGAGGTCCCCGAAGACGAGTGCGAGTGACGTTCGTTCGTGGCTTAGCTCGACGACGCTGCTTGGGAGCCGCTCTGGGCCGAGGCAGAAGGAGCTGCGGGGTGGTGTTTCCCCCAACCGCGATGCCGCGCACCACTGAGGCATAAGTCGCCTCCTGCGGGGCTGATGAAGCTGGGCCAACAACACTAGAGCCCCGTGAAGAGGGCGCAGGCCCTCTTCACGGGGCTCTAGTGTACACAATATATATATATATATATATGTATGTATGTGTATATATATACATATATATAGATATATATGTGTATATGTATACATATATATGTATATTTATATATATATATATATATATATATACATATATATGTATATTTATATATATATATATATATATATATATATACCCTACCAAACGTAACTCAAATTAGTACAGAACGTAAATATGTAGAATGTAGAAGTCGAATATGGGAGAGAGCTAAACCAAATGGATAGTGGATGATGATGGATATATTTATATTTATATGTATATATATAAATATATATGAATGACGACCACCTATATAACAATACCTAAGTAAATGGACAGTTCTGCGTATGTACATATATTTGTCGGGCAAAAACTGCAGGGCATCTGCTCCGTGATGCAATTCCGTCCTGAGACCCGCACTGCTGCAGATTAGACTATTATCTTGAGATATTCTTACTAGTGTTGTCATTAGTGTTGCCATTGTTGTTTTTGTGCTGCTGCTGCTGCTGTTGCTGTTGTTGTTTCTGTTGCTGCGGCCTCCGCCGCCGGCGTTATCAGCGCCAGTTGTGCCAGCTTACCCACATGGTCAGCGTTCGGTCATTACGTCTCCAGCAGCTCGAGCGGCTCGTCAAAGGAGTTCGCCTAGGCGCCAATAGATTGGCGGCCGCCGGCACACAGAAGAACAGTATATCTTTCCACGTGCCATAGGCTGGTCGACGGCAACCTACAGCGACGATCCTGCGGGACTGCAGGAGCAATAGCTAATCGCCATCAGCGGAGCAATATTTGCCCAGCAGCGGCAGCCCTTCCTCCCGCTCTTTCAGTCGCTGTCCAGACCGATATCACGACCGTTGACCACGTCCATGCTGTACCGCATCGTTCCTCTAGACACGTAGTGTATATATACTACGACGGCCTAATGCCGAGCCGAGCGAGCGTCTGCAGGTCACGTTATGCGATGGGATCTTCAAACGGGAAATATCATTGTCTGGCTGGGATTGCGTGCCCGGCGTATGAGTCATTCCGATCGTCGGGACAACGACCACGACGACGGCGACGACGACTGGAACTGATAGGCTGTTACGCCAGAACGTGCTTCCCGGCCGCCGTCTGATTTGGTGGCACAAAATAATTGCTGGATAGCTCTCTCATTCGACATTCCTCTCCTCTTTGGGCCGCTCCTTGCATACTGGATGTATTCGTACGGTCAACTCAAACCGTATATATATACATAAATATATATACATATATATATATATATATATATATATATATATATATATATATATATCACGCAGCATAGAACATTGTAGCATCCGGGCAAAATGTATCATCTAAGTGTATGAAACATTGTGTTGGCCTTTATTTGCCATTTTTATGACTGATACAGTGTTTTATCTCATTAATGTGCAAATGATGATTGAGATTCTTGAACGAACGAGATATGTCAGCTTATTGCCGGTTACCTACTGAAGGAATGCGAGTATACGAGGGGTATCTACACGGCTACTCGTATAAAGCATTTACCGTGGCAATGCTGAAACAGTCCGTATAAATTCATATTGAAACGCGCTTCATCGTGCAAGCTGCGCTGCATCTTGTGTATTGTTTGCCTGCACCTAGGCAAACTTCGTGCGGGGCTGTATATTCCCAGATCGACGAGCTCTGGCAGCGCAGGTGCAATCTTATCCAGTGTTATCTATGAACTCTACACCAATTTAAATGGCGTTGGCGTCAGCCGCCCCAGTTGAAATAATATTGACGTCAGCTGCAAAAAAATGCGCTTGAAAATCTGCCTTAATTTGTGACAAGAATTAACAAAATAGTTTAGAAACCAAAATGACGGCGCTCAACATGAGCTGCTTCGTTTGCGACTTCCGCTTTTTAGCCAATTCCGCCTGGTCTTTGTGTTCTAGTTGTCACTTGGTGGCTATACACAAAGACTGTGTTGAAGTACAAGGATCCCCTGGAGAGGTTATTCACGTGAAAAAGTGCACGGGTTGTTCGGCTCGGGCTCCAAGCATAGCGGTGACGTCAGAAGCACTGCTGCTGCTGCAGCAGTCAAAGCTACTCTGCGACACCAGGCTAAAGCTCTTCGACGCCACTGAGCAGGTGAAAGTTCGGACTAACATCGGGGCCACCAGAGCAGTAAAGGCAAGAAGAACACGCACGACATCACACTCACCAAACCCGGAAAATGCGCAAGACAAAACGCAAACACTGCTGGCAGAAGGAAATAGGGATTTGAAACTATGCAAAGAATTTGCAAAAATCAACAAACCTACTATGAAAGCTCTTCGAGTAAAAGGGCTAGTTGCAGACACGTCGGTATGAACCTATGTGGTTAGCTGGCCGACAAAGATGTAAACGTTAATGCAGTATCTGAATTGCATACAAAAGGTAAAAAGGCTGTATTTTGCGTTGTACCTAAGGGTAAGGCCTTCGTGCTGTGTTCCAAGGAGAATTTATAGATGACAGGTGAGTTTTTCAGTTTCTGGAACGGCGCCGCTTCCTACGAAAAAAAAACGGTCATGCAAAGTTTTGTAGCTAAAAATGTACCTCACCCCTCGAAATGACTAGACAGTAATACAGAGGTTCGCCCGGGAGCAATCATACCTCGACAAGTACTATTGTGAGGGTCTTACAAGGGTAATGGATCTAATACCAAATGGTTTGTTGCGAGAACTAGACGTAGCTCCCTTGGTGAAGACGTTCCAGCGGAAAAAACTGTATTTTGGTGAGATGCAAAGGTTTCACCAGTTGGCCATCATGCCCGCTGGAGGATGGGGCACACCAGTAAAAGGACTTTTTGTCTATCTACGTAACTATTTATCCCCCATGTGATGTATTATAAAATATGAATACTATACTACACTTTCATCTGAAAGTGTTAACATTGTCATGTTTTGTCTTCCTCCGATTTTCTTATTATGCTGAAGTTACAGACGTCGTATTCGCGGGACTCTCGGGTATTGACCTTAGGGTTCTAAAAATCATTGGGCGTAACTTTAGGTAGAAATCCTGCATAGGGCTGTGCCATAACGATACAATCGAACATGCTAGGCAAGAGATTTTTCGGCAAGAGAAAGCGCGTCTACTTGAACGAACAGAAAGGAAGCCCCATGCCTACATAAACCGCTCCCCTAAGGAGACACGGCGCTTACTGGGTAACGAGCAGGTAAGGCCTCACTTGACGAATCTGCTGTCCAATCCTTACGTAGAAAGCTCGGCTGCAAAGATTGAGTATCCACTTACACTAGAATAACACACAGGAAGTGTGCCAAATTATCCGATCACTTACTAGATAAAAAAAGTAGTGGACCAGATCGGGTCTACTACGAGTAGGGTGCAGTTACGCCGTTCTTGAAGGGAAACTTCTGTAATTTTTTTAATGAAAATATAAAGGAAGATGGATGCCTATAGATTATCATATTGCTAGGCTTGCTCTAATAGTCAAGGGCAAACACAGCGACGATAGAACTGACCCAAATATGTACCGAGTAGTGGCGTCTGAGAGAATGCTCAAAAATATTTTGTAAGCGGAAAAACGAAAGAATTGCAGATGTAGCAAACCCTACCCTACCTTCAGAGTAGTTCGGATTCAGAAAAACATAGGGGCCCGCGACGCAATTCACGTTTGACAATCCAAAGTAGAGCAGGTACCGTCTGTATGCAGTCTTTATTGACTGCACCACGGCTTTTTACAAGCCTCCGCGCGATTTTATTTAGCGCATTACCGCCATGGTAAAGGCGTATCTCATGAAAAAGGGCTGGAGATAAACTCATGTGAAGCCAAGGCAATTAAGTTTCGTCGCAGAGGACGTTTAGCTGCAAACGGCGTTATTCGTTGTCGTGGGAAGCCATTAGAGTTAGTAAACTCTTTCTTATACTTGGGTCATCGGATTCACTATAAGGGAACGTCATTTACGGTACACGTCGAACACAGTGTTAACTCGGTACTGGCAGCTTTCTACGGAGAGGTCGGAGATGTACGGCGACTGTCTGTCGGTACAGCAGTACCTCTGTTTATACAAACGGCTTTGCTAAAGCTGGTGTATAGTTTATACAGAGTGTAGCAACACCTATCTCAAGCAAGTTTTAGTTTGCTTGAGAAGTGTTTCACACTCTACATGAAACAAGTGCGTTGCCTTTTAACCAGGGCCAGAAGCCGCTTCGTGTATGCATTGTCAAACTGTGCGTCAATGGTGGAGATGCTTCGGCTTAGGCAGCGTATGTCTGTTCTGACGGAGCCACTTAACCAGCTCTTGGGAGAGTGACGAAGCAAAGTCATGGAAGCAGCGACGGAGGTAAGAACGCTTGACGTCTTAAAATCTCCTTGGTTGTGGGCCGGAACGGCCTGCGATGACAGGCACATCTATACCAGGTACGTCGCACACGATTTCCATCACTTCGTATGCTCCCGTAAGGAGTTTCATGGAGACTACAGTACTCAGTGTACTTGTCGGTTTTGCTCGCAGCAATGCGCCAAGTACCACTCGGTTTATTGTCCAGCATTGCAATGAAAACGTTTGCACTCCTTCTCTCGATCGAACGGCAAGACAACAAATAATTCTATTTAGTAATAACATAAACCATGTTGTATATACTCAATTTAAGTGAAATAAATATGATTGGTTAAATAACAAATTAATTGATGAGCTTTTCAGAGTTAATTTGAGGGGCTGATTTAGATTTCCTACCCGTTTATCCACAAAGGATGGCATAAGTTTAGACGCGACTGATCTGAGTCTCATACAAGCTTCTAGAAATGTTAACATTGTTTTCTATTAGAGGACCTATTTCTCCTGCGACACTTTGTCTAATGTCAAGTGTAAATTCTGAATTGCAGAAAAAATAGCCTTATATACTTTACTGTGCTCAACAATATATTTTTTTAATTAAATTATTTTTATTTTAATACTCTTATTAATTTAAAGTTTTCAAATAAGTTTAATACATTACATCAATAATTGCCATTATTTTTTATTTAACGAATTTCTTTTATTTTTATTTACTTGATTTTAACTTAATAAATGTCAATTAGTAAAATACACTGTAAGTCACATATTATAGTTATTTTAATTAATTAATTGTAATTCTATTTTAATAAGGTACCTCTCTCGCCCGAAGCACGCTTCAATTAACGAAATTTCTCATTCAACTCAAGCAGTTTACTGTACTACATTTTAGACCCTTCTAGACTCCGGGGAGGAGGGCAAGTGTCTGGACGGGATGACATGTACACTGAAGAAAAATTCTCGTCAGTCGGATGCCCTTACAAATTCTGCCCGCTCGCGCTTGATACCTTGGACGTATTGTAAACGTTATCTTCGAGAATAACAGATGACATCCATTTTTTTTTATGAAAGTCCCATTTTTAGTACAGAGTGAAATTGCAAATGTCTCTTATGCTGATGTTCTTGGCCGATTATTACTTTATTTACAAAATGTGCGGCTGCAAAATCAAAACCTTGAGATGGCTTATTTTTTTGTCTGTTACGTTCACTACATTGAATTTTTGCTGTTAAGCTCATCGAATAAACACGCTCAGGAATGTTGATGCATTTTATAAATATCTTTTATAATATACCTAACTAAGGTGATAATAAACGCCATATATATACATATATATATATTTTTCTTCTTTTCTCAGCGGCCAATCCGCAATTGTTGTTGCGGCGTAACAACGCCATATCGGCTGTCATAGCCATGCGAATGTATTCGATCCGATTCAGGGTAAAGCTCGCTTTATCGTATTTTCGACGGCTGGAAGAGGATCACATAATGGGTCCGACCAAGAAAACATTGGGTAGAGCATAATAGTATTGTTATAACCAAGCACAATACAGTCGCACAGACGAGGATCACGATAACGCCCATAGGAACAACGAGATCCACATTTCTAGGTAGGAGAGCTAAAGACGTCGAGTACGCCGCAGCTGCTGCTGCTGAATATTTCGTAACACTACGCGGCGTTAAGTGCCGTAGGGGGTGCTGGAAGCGGATCAGTCTGCATTACGGGCAGACGTGTAGATCTCTATAGGCATAGATCGATCAGTATCGGACCGCGTATAGGGCCGATATCTCTTTCGGATTGAAGGACTGGTCGTTTTTCGCTGTCCAATCGGTATAGGCGTGTCACCGTCACGATTCGTTTCAGTTGCCAGTGGCCACAAGGTTTCTTCTGTGCCACAGGTAACATAAATATATATATATATATATATATATATATATATATATATATATATATATAGATTTATTGTTCGCTTGGCATGAATACCTAAATACACATGCCACCCTTTTATATCAGGTGCGCTTAGAGCGGCAGCTTATATGTTACCTACACATCCATATAATTCATGTCTACTTTAATACCTACTGAGTATTTCCTTTTCATTAGGACAACTTCTTTTTTGTTATATCGACCAGGTTCTTTGGTCTTATTTGGTCTTAGAGCTAGGGCCTCCGAAAGCTTTATATCTCTGCTTCCCCCTAAGACTATACAGCATTTAGAAATATGCTCGATTTACTCATTCTCTAGCCCACATGCTCGACATGCTGTGCTTTGTCCCTCCCTATATTTAGCTCTTTGTATTCTTGCACCCAACATTCTTGCCCTGGCATCTGTCAATAGCCCATTCGCTCTTGAATTATCGTATACCCATTCTACTCCGCCCTTTTCCTGCTTTTCCTTTCCAGCTACAGTTGCCAAACTCGATCTGGAACCCATCGCCAATTTCCATTTGTCTGTATATAACTTGTTTACCCTTAATTTCACCATTTTCTCTGATACCCTCGCTCTTGCCCATTGCTGACTATTGTACCCAATCTCCCTAGCTGCGAACTCTACTCTGCGATCCCATTTCGTTTTAATCCTAAGTGCCGCCTTTACCAGCTGCATCTGTTCAACCTATCTTTTATTTGTGACATTTTTAATCCTACTACTAAATCTCAGCCCCCCTTCAATAAATTTTCTGGCGCAATAAAAAAAAAATAAAAAAAAAATAATTAAAAAAAAAAAAAATATATATATATATATATATATATATATAATGGGATAAGCATGACTTTATTTGTGTCTAGACATCTCAGCTCCTTGTGTTTTGCATTGTTTCGTCTGTGTTGTTCATGGTCGATATTTATATTCATCCCAGGCCTGTTCAAACTGCTGAACTCTAAGAACTGACCTCCTTGGTTAAAAAGCAACTCAGGATTAATCTTGCTAATTGACCCGTCATTCATTTTCTCGAAGTCTCCGGGATATATGGATATGCAGGGGCAAATGAGTTCCCTTGTAATTTGTTGAACACCTCTGCATATAGTGCTGCTTTTTGTACTACTTGAATTCGTTTTTCGTTATCGTGCGGTGTAATACGTCAAACGCGTCGTAACAGCATTAAGCGACTCATAATGGTGAACGACAGTAACGAGGTGTTGTCGACCGTATTAGCTACTGTTTTGATCGAGATTGACTACCTTGTTTGTGTAACGTTGGCTAACGTTAATTATATCCATCCGAACTGGTACATTTAGCCATGTGTGGCGACGAGACGTTGTGTTGTCCCGTCGCTACACGTTCCAAGTGAGCTAGCTAATTTATGCTGCCACCATAGGTCTATGTGTGAGGTAGGGTTTCAGCACGCTACGATCCATCACGCGTTTGATGGGCCATCCGTCGTGTCGATCGGCGGATTCAGTGAATGACGCTCCGACACGAATTTAGCTACGTACGAAGCAAGTGCTTGATCTCGTATTGCTGAGTATACAATAGCCAATACGCCATCCTGGAGCCCCAAAGTACCTGACACTACCACCTGGCAGCTGCGAACTCGAACTGCTTGCTATGCAAGGGCTGTACACACGTGTGTGTATTGGCGTGGCTACTAATCCATATTATCTTCTTGTCACGTCTACTACTAATGCTACTAGAACTACGTCTACTACTACTACTACTACTTGAGTTGATCACGAAAAAGCTAGATCAATCGGTATTTTCTATGCGCTGTGGATAGGGCGGAGATTGTTATGTTGTAAGATTGGCGCGCCATACTCATGATCTTCCGCCGACCATAAGGCATGCTGTGCATGCACGTGTTGCAGACCAGTATACACAGAGCGACAGCGGATTCATTTCCCTGATATATATATATATATATATATATATATATATATATATACAGCGTCATTTATAACAAAATGTTTTTATTTTAAGGTTTGGTAGAACTCGGTAAGAAAATAATTTTTCCCAATGGAAGGAGGGGCGGAAACATTTTGTTCAAAAGAGAGCATGAAATTAATAAAAGTAGCTATTCTGCCTTTTTTCTCCTACATGGTTGTGCGAAATCTACGTTTGCGGGGGAACCAGTCAACGCATGAAAAAAAACGATTATACAGGCGTGTTTGGCAGAAAATTCTGCACAATGAAAGGTATTTCACTAGCTTGTGTAGCAATTAGCGAACACCCAGATTAGGGAAAGTCATTAAAAGTCGATATGTTGTTATGACTTACGTTAAAGCTTTTATGTGCAAAATCGTAAAATGTTGGATTACGATTAAAAATGTACGTCTAAGATACCACTTTCAGGCAATAGCAAATTTAATACCCACCATTTTCGTACCAAAATTAATGATGGTGCTGCGTTACGCAGTTGTCAAGTAACTAAGCTTTTTCGACAGTCATAGTTGTTATGTCTTACGTTAAAGCTTTCACCTTCAGAACCGTAAAATTTTGCCAAGACGTTTCCGCCCCCTCTTTCCACTAGGAAAAATGTTTTTTTTTGCCAAGTTCGACCAAACCTCAAAATATATACCTAACCTTCTCATACACCGTATGCAAGTATGCATGCCTTTGCTTTCGATATGGCTATCGAAAAGGCTTAGTTACTTGGCAACTACGTAACGCAGCACCATCATTTTAGTACAAAAATGGTTGACACGAAAATGTGGGTATTGAATTATAATTTTTTGGATGTACATTTTTGGTCGTAATGGAAAATTTTTACGATTTTTCACGTTAAGGTGTTAACCTAAGACATAACAACATATTGAAATTTTTTTTCTTGCCGAGTTCTACCAGACCTTAAAATAAGTACATATTGTTATGAATGACCCTGTATATAATTTTCACGCATATGTTACATACATATGCTTTCTATATTTTTGGTTATGTTTAGTTAGCACCAAGTAAATACCCAAATGTAAATGGCAGTGCTAAAAGGTACAACAACGTTATTGGACTAGCTGAATGACGTTGCCCGAGGCGCCTCATGCATCAAAGTCATAGAGAGCCATAGAGCCACAGAGTATATAGAAATATGTATATAGGAATATGTATTCTCGCTGTGTAACTTTCCCGAAAACGTCTCATAAGACATCTAGTAATGCAGACGCATGTACCCCTTGTGATAGAACACATGCACATCGTATTTGACAATAATGTGACGTTTAGCATACTGTTGCCGTGGTGAAACGGAGTTCAAATCTCTCGATGAGATCATCGCGAGAAACATACCCAGGGCTTTTTGGGGGAAGCCGATAAATGCATTTTACATGACCCTTGTTTGGATCACGTCCGGCCATTTTACTTTTATGCCCTGCAATTTTGTACCACATATGGAAAATACTGGCGCAGTGTGTAGTGATTGCTTCTGTAGACAGGTATGTTTAAAATTGCTACATTTTCTAGTGTCGTTTGTATTGTGTTTTAAAATACAGGGACTTCTTGAAAAAGTCGGCGTCTAGTAGTTAAACTTACTTTAGTACTCAACAAATTCCGAGATAAATAGAGGTAAATACGATTTGGTCTTGCAAGACGTTTTCCGGATCATTACAACCTTGGTCAGTTGACATTATGTTTGCTGATTGTAAGGAGCACAGTGTGTCGTGAAGAACAAACCCAATTCCGCTAGAGAGAACCATGTTTATGAAGGAGATGCAGGACACTACTCATAAGCCCCTTAAGCATCGGCGTTCAGCATAGAAAATGGCAACAATAATCTGCTGTCTAATAAAAAGGTCATACTTGCATGGGTCATGATCCATACTGATCTGATTAATAAACGTTAACCAAATTCAGCGCGTATATTTGTAGCGGCGGTGGCTTAGGCGGCTAACGCACCGTTCGAAACGGGGCGTTGCCATGGCAACCACGGTTAGCAAAAACATCGCTAGTTCGAGCCCTGGCCGTGCTGGTAGAATTTGTTGGACGTGGTTGTCATTGCCTTGCTGCTACATACCTCTGCTGGAGAAAGCCTATATAATTCCAGTACGAGAACGCAATGACGATAGATGCATTTAGACGCTATCGTGCCACAGGCAACTTAGCCCATTACGAGCGTCTAAAATGTAGTTGTCAGAGCGTTGAAAAAAAAAAAAAAAAAAAAAAAAAAATATGCAGCTTTTTACTTACTAGGGGTGGTTCGATCTTATCAAGTAGTGTCTTGCAGACTTTTGTCATTAGTCAGGCCTTTCGAGGCCCAGTACTCTTTATCAGGTACCGTCGGCTTAAGTTCCAGGAAAAAAGCCATACATTTTGGTTGCGTGCTTAAGTGTACACTGTGCGATATTTGCAATACCGCGCCTTAAGGATAGTTAAGCGGAACTTCTTATTCATTAAAAAATATATTTCACTCTGTAGCTCACCCTGTTGTGTTATTTATAAGTGCTCATTTTGCTGTGTATAATGATGTGTTTTTGTCGTTAGTGCTTGCTCTCCTTTTCATTAGAGGCACAGGCTCTAAATACTTCTTTTGAATTGCAAGCATTTTCTCTTCTATGGGCAAAGTTAGGCGTACGGAAATCATGCGAATATTGCAAAACGTTTTTAAGCGACTAAGTAGTTTTGTCGATTCAGGGACGGGCGCCAAGACATCAACGAACGTGTACGTATTGAGCGACTTTCTTCGCTGCTTTTGACAGTTTTCCTTTGATCACCACGACGCCTTAGCACATGGCTCGGCACTACTAAGGAATCCCACTGGGAAGTTTAAAACAATTGCGTGACAAAATCCAGAGGAGGAGGCAAGACGTCTAGAAAAGCCAGCGCTTGGATTTTGCAATATGCAACGTCCCGGCTCGCAGCTTGTTTTTCATATTCAATTTTCTGTTGAAACGATTCGATTTCATTTTCAAAGCTCGACATTTAAATTGAGACCAATTTATTCGGCCTGCCGATTCTACCTCTGTGTAACAAAGAACTTGCTAGTATTGTGTGCTGCTAAATGATTTCAAATATGACGGTCCGACAGCGATCTTCTCTGACGAAAAAATATTCACCACAGATGCCATTCCCAAGTGCAAAAAATACTCATGGCGTGCCCACTACTCAGTAGATATGAGAGTAATAATTGGCACCAGATTTTCAGTCTATTTTCAGGCCCTGACTATTGTGTTTAGCCGGGGGGGAACACTATGCCACCACAATTGCTGCAAGAAAATTAAATAATGAGAACATACGTCTATACCTCATCATCATATTTATTTTTTTCATATGAGTATGCATATAACACAGACAATTATACAGAATATACAATTTACAGTCAGCTGATCGCGGCATTTATTTGAGTCAGAGAGGCATTGCAGTGATCTCTTCCCGAGGGCCCGGCAGACAAACGCATGAAACTTCGTCGACTCCCACACTAGTCTTCGCTAGGTGCCAGTGACGCAGGTACATTAACCATACCCGAGACCTTCCACAAAACAGAAAGAAAAATAAGCACACGTGTCCACCTAACAGCCCAGATCTAAGTCCGTTTGGATTATCTTGTATGGGGGCGTGCTCGAGCTTTGCTTTACCGAATATTGACGTAACAACGTTAAATTCTTCACTGACTCCGTTACGCAAGCATCGGCTGACAACAGTATACTATTATTATTATTATTATTAAACGCACTTGTGAGCAGTTTACGCCCAGAATGAAAGTGTAAAGGTAATCTCAGCTAACGGAGGTTATATTGAACAAGTACACCTGCTTACAATTTTCCTATCTGCAGCAGGAGAAATTCAATAATCCGTTTTCATTTCTAAGAGATACAAGCTTAGAGAGTGTCTGCGTGATCTAGTGCGCTAGTCACGATTCTCATCTAATGAGATGTCGCTAGTTTGATCGCCTCGTTGTTGATCGAGTTTTTTATTTGAGCGATGCTTCATGACAGTGATGGTGGATAGACGAAAAACAAAATTACTGTGAGTCAGCTGGCACTGATACTGTCGGGGAAACCTTACATATCTCAACATGTCCGGCCTTTGGTGCATTAGAGATAGTCCTCACGGCAATTTCAGGCCCGTAGTGGACGAAGGACGGCCTAGAAATAAAATCAACTTCCTTATAAAAATGTTCTATTTCTAGATGCGAGCCGGATACAAGTGACTACATCATTATGTATTAACTTAAGTGAAGGGTGGCTTCTAGACTTTCACCTAAATTGATTGCATTTTGAATCAGTAAAAGCGGTAACCTTCTATTATCCCCAAACCATATGTTCCATCGTGTTGGGTCACTAGTCACACTTATGACTATAGTTGTGCATGTACCTTTCCCACTCTGGTAAACCGCATTCGTCATTGAACAGCGTTAGCTGTTTTTTTTTCAATTTACGCTCCCTATAGTCATGGCTATATTTTCATAGCGACATGAGGCTCTGTCTTTATCCTATGCATACAAGTGAAATTAACTCTAATTTTGCTAACGCAGTTATATACGCCAATATATGCGCAATATAATGCACGCCGCTCACATCTGTGTTGTAGCATTATGTTTACTCTCACGGAATATATATATTTCAGTGTGTTTATCGTATATTATTCAATCTTACATATTCAAGGAAATCATCGGCAACCTGGTGTATTCAGAATGTATATGCCGACACGGACTAAGATCGCTTGTAAAATAACGCATCACGAAGGCTTTCTAACACATGTAGGGAACTTCCAACACGAGCCAAAGAAATGTGCCAAGTGAATTGCTTTGTCTCGACTTTTTGTAGCCGCATGAGAATCCAGGACATTTATGAAGAGGCAAGAACTTCGATTCCTTGCGTCGGTTGTCAAAATCACGAAAGAGAGGCCCGGCAATGTTGAGGTCTAAATTGAGTCTAAACAAGACCCTGCATTCTGGGGTACGAGTTGATTTCTCGAGTGGCACTTTTACGGGACCCTACGTTGCTGGAGACTCTAAGCAATTAATGTGTGAGAAAAAATGTGCATGTGACCCATTCCGTCTCGCTCGGCGGAGCGAGTACATTTCAATGAGAGTTTGACAGCGATCAACGACAACCAGTCTAAACGTAACGATTAACAAAAAGTCTTTATTTTTTGCCAGGGTCACAGGGGGAGGCGACCAACTAATTTGATATTTAGAAACTTATAATCATATCTACCTAATATTAGACGATATCGGTTAAACATTATTTGTTTGTCGCGCAGCGCACGTCTTAATTAGATTCAACTATTTTTTTTTATTTAACTCGGGAGACTGACTTGCCAACTGAATTAGTAACTAATCAGTAAAGAAAATATTGGTTTTCTTATCTTTTTCTTAGCTATTGCAAGTAATATCCCGCGGTTATCATGTCTGCTTTGATTGCGGCATTTCATTGCTGCTTCGGTTAGGAAAAATCGGGAAGAAGTCGGCTCATCGTTATTGACGACGGTGCATTTGGTTTATTTTTAATGTCATTAAAAATGATTCCTCCGTCATCGGGTTAGCTGTGCGGTAGGCCCTATATTGAGAGTTTCGTCTGGGAGGGTGACGACATCATTAAACACAACCCTCGGGCAGCAACTCGATGCGAAATTAAACCTTCCGTCACGCCGAAAGGTGTCTTTCGAGGCAGAGATCTCTTACACATACTTCCACATACTTGAACATTTAGAGTTTCACATACTTGAAGCAGGCTTAATAGTTTTGTAAATTTGCCCTCTGTAAGCGCTGTTTCTGGCCTTGACATCGTACAGCGTTTGTCGCATCCGCAATGCGACAAGAACCGGCGGGTTGAAAGCCGGTGGACGTCGTTTGCTTGCAGTTCAAGGACATAAGAGGTCAATCTACGCCGGCATGTTCAGGGAAGCAGTTTTGCGTGCCTAATAAACCAGCATTCATTAAAAGAGCACAATTCAGGCGAACATTTGTATGAAGAAGCGTACGAAAGAAGCGTATATAAAGCCGTCTGCAATGCAGCCGATGCCGCGACGACACGCATGGCTGATGTAATGGTGAAGGCAGCAGCGCGCCCCTACAAATAGGCGTCAGCTACAACAATATGCAGGTTATCATGTAAATACAAATTCATTGTATTCTTCCTACGAGAACACCTGCCTATGACTGTGTTTGTAGCTCCTTTGAGGAGTCTTCATCGTTGTTGCCTTTCGGCGTCCTTCCTCTACCTTTGGCGAGGGCAGTATAAGCTAGCATCGAGCGTAACTGCATCATTGCTTTCCTAGTGTTTCTTCTTCAATTTTTCATCGGAATATGCGGCTAGCAGCCAAACGGTCATAATTGCTACAGCATGCAGTACGTTTGTATGTATGCATGTTAGCTAACCATCTCGATTGTTGTTGTACCGACCATTTGTTTCCATTTGATCACAATCTCCAAATTCTCCTGCAGTTGCTATAGGGTCGCGAGCTCTCTCGCACTGCTAAGTTGCAAACGTGCTGCTTAGAGGTCGCCTTCTCGCATTTGTCTTCTTGCATATGTGCTACTTGCTCACCAGTGTGGAACGTCGATAGCATAGGACAGAAAGTACTTTTACTCACAGAATAAATAGTGCGAGGAGACAAAGCTAGCGTCTCCATAGACATAGTCTATACATACATTGTATATACATGGACATCGTATAGACGCCTAGGCGTTAATCATATGATAAAGATGTGACAAGTGTATGAAGATATTGCTTTGCTTGTTACATTAGCTCTTTGAAGAAATCATATCATATGACTCTTTTGGAGATTCGGCGCCGATTCATAAGACTTATCATGGTTGAACGCTGTGAAACATGCCATAAGTGCCGCCCCTCTTGTCAAGTCCGACGGGCTCCAGGTAATAACACCAACAATTGTGTTACAAAAATGTTGTTGGTGTACATACAGAGCTAGCGTAATTACATGCTAGAAGGCGAATGATTGACCCTAGCGAAGAAATAGGTAAAGACCTGTTTAATATATATATATATATATATATATATATATAATAAGAAATAGGTGATAACTGTTTAACATTGTTTTTTTAACAAGCGGAGGAAGCTTGAGCGGATAACGCACTGTTTGCAAGGGAGCGTTGCCATGGCAACCACGATCAACAGCCAGGCTTACTATAGCAAGCTAAGCATGTATACATATATATATATATATATATATATATATATATATATATATATATATATATATATATATATATATATATATATACATATATATATATATATATACATATATATAGCAATGCAAGCACTGGCCTTGCTATTTGTCTCCGTTGAACGCGGTTGTTATATCTCTCTGCTGGAGGGAGGCCATATGGGTTTAGTAACGAGGCCGTTGTCGACACCGGTGGGGTGGTGGGTACATTCGCCTGCGCCTCGCGACCGGAGGAGACACATCGGTGCGCGGGTTCGAGCCCCATTGTTACACTTTTGTATTTTTGGGGGTCCGCCGATGAAGAAATGCGAAAAGCAGTCCAGTGGACGTTGAATCTTGGCTGAGGGTCAGCCCGAGAATCAACAGTAACGAGACCGTTATGATGATCGGTGCGTTTCTACGCTAAGCTCGTAATAGGCTACGACACCGTAGCCTATTACGAGCGTCCAAAAGTGTGCTTATCAGAGCGTCGAGCAACGACATGATGACGAAGCCTTGAATGGACAGGTAGAGTACAATCCCAAGTTAGTTTTTTAACAGACACATGAGATGGAAAGAACGATTGCCGAGGAACGACGCAACTTGGTCGAACTGATGTTATTGATTTTGCTGAGACAACGTATATATACATATATATATATATATATGTGTGAGCAGGGGCGTTATCGTGGTGCAAAAGCCAATTTTTGTTCTTCCACAAATCCGGGCGTTTCTGGCGGATTGCTTCGCGCAAATTGCGCATAACTTGCAGGTAATATTCCTTATTGACCGTTCTACCCTGTGGCAAGAACTCATGATGCACCACGCCCCTGCAATCGTTAATCATTAATTTTTTCGTCTGTTGTTGAAGTGCTCGGGCGTCCGGCACGCTCTTCGTCGTTCACATCTTCTCGGCCTTCTGAGAACATTTTGTACCACCGATAAACGTTGCTTCGGTCCAAGGTAGCTTCTCCGTATGCCACAGTCAACATTCGGAATGCATCCGCGCACTTAATTTCGTTTTTCACACAAAATTTGATACAGGTTCTTTGATCCATTTTTTTGAATAGGTAAAAATCGAAGACGATCCAAAACACGTGCAAGCAAAGCAGCTGTCAACAATTAAGTGAACATTCAAAATGGCCGAGCTTGTCGGCATAAGTGAGAGACATGAGTACCAACATAACGCCACAAAAAATCGAAATTCGAATATACGTAACCCCATGAAAATTCAAAAGTCGCGATACGTTTTGAACACACCTCGATATATATATACTCGTATATATATATATATAATGGCACTGTGTTAAATATGAGCGTCAAGTCAAATATTGGATTAGATACTACATCAGACATTCAACGATATTACTGTTATCGGTAAGAGAATTACAGGTGAAATGTATTGCCACCCCTCGCAAATATTTTGGACTGGAAACGATTCGCCGGGTAATTGCAGTGGAACACCGGCGTGTGCTAATGGAGGCGCTGAGGAATGCTCAACGTCGTCCAACAAATGGACCCACATGCGATGGAGGGCGTCGAGTCCAATCCGACTCTAATAATGTTTGCCTTCCATGTCTTCCACTAGATGAAGATGGGGGATGATTGTTCCCCAACTATGTTGAGGGTCAGCATCTCGAAGCCACCTCCGCGGCAAGCTACGACATTTCGGGACATTGTGGTTCCTCATTACGCCAGCCGCGCCTGTACTTGCCTCACTTGAGAGTTTTTGCTTTATTTATTAATTAGGCTACTCCGAAGCGTCTACAAGGACTGTATCTGTACACGTTCATCAGGTGAATGGACGGCGTTTCATAGCTCTACTAAAGCTACCGTACACTAGGACAAAATATAAGCGAGGCCACTCATATTCCATCTATATTATGTATGGCATAATTTATAATTATTATTGCAAATAATATATGATGTGAGGTACGAACATGTGACATCAGCGGTAGCGAGATGAAAAAAACATGACAACAAATTGTTGTTGTTGCCTTGCTCTATCTGGCCTGCTGGTTCCTGGAAAAGCTTTGTTGTTTCATCTCTCTCAAAGCGTTCGTTACTGGGAAAATACGGCTTCTCTTGAACTGAGCGTAATTACGTTCCTCCCCTTGGCAAGCCCCGCTGCACATCTCTTGACAACATAAATATGAAATCGCCAGCGCACTGACCCTGTAGCATTGGCAAATGTCGTTTATTACATTAATTCGACTACGGAGGAACGGCTGCACCATTATATCTCTCGTTCTGAAACCTGGGGCGCCAGCCTGGAGTTTTAGCGTCGTGGTTACACTTACTTTTTTGAGGGGTCGCTCTATTAATGCCTTTTAACGCGGATGTATTGCTACCCTGCCGGAGCATCTTGGGAGAATCAACTGTGTACATTCAGGTCAGTATTCTTGACTATATATATATATATATATATATATATATATATATATATACACCGAGCAAGATGGCTTAGTGGTAAAGCCTTTGTCTTGCATTCGGGAGGACTGGGTTCGAGACCCAGACCGGCCACTCTTAAATTAATTTGCATGGTTTCCAATTTAGACAAGGTAATTGCCGGAATGGAGAAAAATTAGCCATGACATGAAAAACCCATACACGGGCAAGTGTCTTACGGAAAATCTTTTTAAAAACATTATATATATATATATATATATATATATATATATATATATATATATATATATATATATATACACGTTTACGTTTCTGCTTTATAACGCAGGCAAAGCATATATAAAGTTAACACGCATGTTTTGTGCGTTACCGGCATAGCCGATGAGTCTCTCGTCGGCAAGAGGTAGACGGCTGTCAGGCACTCAGAGCCATAAAATGAAACATATACTTTCAGAAATACTTAGCTTGAAAAACAGCTAAGGAGACCCGAGGGCTGATTTTGTGGAGGTTCTTTATGAGGGCGAAGACAAAGATGACGGAAGAGAGGCGGCAACGCATGGAACGTCGACAATAGACTGAAGATTTTAGGCCCTGACCAGCGGCTCTCCACATACCTGAATATACTTTCAACTGATGACAAAATCATACATATGCTCTACAGCAAAACGTGATATATAGATTATACATACGACAGCAGTCAGCTAATGCGATCAAATCCATCATTCATTACGCAGTGGCAGACGACAGACAACGAAGGCGCGCAGGTTTCACGTTTTGCAAGAATTTCCTTTATCGTCAAAGATGTCGCATAGATCTGTCATGGCGTTATATATCTATATATTGCCAATAGTTGTCTTTATTTTGCATACAACACAATTGTCATATATGCACTGAATATAAGATTAATTTCAAACGCAGCCAGTGACTTCTGGTCACCACAAAGTTCTAGTCTTCTCATCTGCGACAGCAATAATCCTTCGGGGGGTGAGGAATTTCCAATTTTCCACATCTGAATACCTAGTGCAGCAGGTAGCAATTGGAACGGCGACCATCCAAAACGCCGCTATGTGCAAATTCAACCCGCCGCCCTGAACATAGATTCGAAACACCGTTACGTGCAGCAGCGTGGCTACGCGCGACAACTCGAGAGCGGGCGTGCAAATTCCAACGTGGCGAAACGGCTCCTAGTCGACAGGGTATATAATACTCGAATGTTAGCCAACTACAGGACAGGAATATTCAAGCGCGGACTCGGATTGAGTCGTGCGCCCGATCGGTCGGTGACCTCCCGCCTACTTAAATATCCACGGTAGAATCCAGGTGACGGAGAACCTGCTAGCATGCCTGAGGAAGCACAGGAACCTGGGTCAGTTCTCAGTAGGCATAACTCTCGCCTGCAGAACCGACAAACAAGCCTCAAATTGAAACAGGCAAAAGAACATCCGTCCCTACCAGTAACAAAGCCTAAGGAAGCAACAGATCTTCAGATGAAGCTACGGACACTCATAACGTGGCTAGATCTGCCTTCCTTAGGAGTAAAGTTAGTTACACCCTTAAGGCAGAGACGAAACACAAAAGCACGTCTTCTAGTCCTGGGCGAGACGAGCCTCCCCAGCTTAAAATCAGAGCACAACACATAAAAACAATCTCTAGAATTCAACATTTTTTAGAATCAATTTTAAGTGTCGGTTGTCCGACCACAGCAGAATACATCCATCATAGAGTACGAAAATGAAAAGCCAGATAGACTGAAAATGTTACTTATGCTAACAAACGCATGAATAGAGATGGACGGCGTCTCACATTAATGGCTTAACCACAGGTTTTATCACAAAATGTTTCGCTCAAATTGCTTTTATGAGCCAAATGCTTCTGCAAACAATGAAATAGTGCTGTAAGTATCACGCAGGACGCTGCAAATATTTTTGCATTGAATTTAAAGTCATTGTGATTAGAGTCTGTAATTGTAATTGTAAAAATATGGAATATATATATATATATATATATATATATATATATATATATGCACACACAAGTCCCTACCGCCTGTTTCGTTGTGGAGCGGAGACTAATAGTGCGGTAGTGCAAAGCATGTGTGCATATGTTCAATAGTACGCTTGGGGCTATAAATGCGTTCGTTATGCATTTCGGTGTTTATTAAGTTGCTAGGTACGAGCCACTCACTACGATCTGACAGTACGGTCGGCTCTCAGATTATCCTGTACATAAAGAAACAACGAGCCGGTTTGTAAGAAACAACAAGCCGCCGGTTTATAAGAAACGCGCCGGTTTGTAAGAAACAACGAGCCGCCAGTTTGTAAGAAACGCGCCGATAATTATATATAATTATAGGCGCAAGCCTTTTCTTTTTACGTAGGTAAGGAACATTCAGCTAGTGTAAGATAAGTATTTATAACTAGATTTACGCACAGTTTAAAAAATGCAAGTCTCGGTGTAGGCCTAACAATAGACGGACAATAACAGTAACGGTTTTTTTTTTGTGGAGGAGGTATTAAATGCAGTTACGCACTATCGCTACGAGTCTCTATCTCTAGCAGTGTGGGACTCGACCCCAACGGTTGGATGTTACTCCGTTGAGACCCATACCCACTAAACGCACCTCCCCCCTTAAGCTTCACTCTCTGATAGCCCAGATCTTCATAAAAACAGTACTATGGACTATCAGGAGAAGTGGCGAGCGCCCTTTCAGATCAATTGGCTGGGGTCGCCCAGAGGATCCAGCACTTGTCTAACACCGGCAAGCCCGTTTTCTTCGAGCTGCACTTCTCCATGGATGCTTCCAGGTTGAAGCCGCAGTTGTGCCTGTCTTTCTTTGCACTTTTCATGTTTCTCATGGAGGACTTCTTTTGCCGTCGCTGCTCCCAGTTTCCAGGCCTGCTCACTGGAGACAATGTATTCTGTAAACTTTATTAAGCTGGACCGAGGTGGGTCGCTGACCTCGTGGTGTGGGTCTCCCTCCCTGGCCCATTTCCCTCGGACGAGTCTGCTTGCCCTTAACCGCGCAGCCTCCCAGGCCGAGCACTGTAGCAGTGTGTGACCTGGAGTGTCCTCATGTGCCTCTTGGCAAAATACGCATATCGGCGACAAAGCCTTTCCAATTCGGGACAAAAACGAGTTGAAGTTTCCGTGTCCTGTGAGGATTTGGGTGAGGTGATAGGTGAGGTCTCCCCCAGGCCTCTCTATCCATGCCTTGATATCTGGCAGCAGTACGCGCAGGGATCCTCCAGGACCCCCGGGGGGGGGATGGCGTCCCACTCATCCTGCCATGTCTTAATTGTGTTGTTTCTCTCACAGTCTTTTTCCGTTTGGGTAGAGGAACCTAATTCCCATAGTCGCTTCCTTTCGAGTGCCTTAAGATCCCAGGGGATCGACCCTGCCAGCACCAGAGCAGCATTTGTGCTGACTGTGCGGTACCCCTGGATTACCCTCAGGGCTGCCACCCTCTGGGTCCTCCGTAGAATCTGTTTCGCTTTCTTCGTCTTGAGAGCTGCTCTCACCCAAACTGGCGCTCCAAATAATGCAATTGATTCCGCGACCGTCATTAGCAGTGCCCTTGTGCGGGCCCGGGGGCCATGGATGTTCGGCAGAATCTTGGCTATAGCACACACTGCCTTGGCTGCTTTTGTCGTGGCCTTTTTTATGTGGCTGAGGCCATTCATCGCAGTATCCAGTGTGACCCCGAGATAGCGGACTTCTTTTACAATTTTAATATCCTCGCCGTCAAGCTGTATAGTGAGCGGACGGATCCTCTTTCTCCCTGTGAGGAGTATTGCTTCGCTCTTTTCAGGGGCAAGTCTGAGTCCCGCTGCGCTCATCCACTCTGACGTTAGGTAAACAGCTTTATTCATATTTAGTTCAAGTTCGTCGGCAGTTTTAGCCTGCACGACTATCGCCAGGTCGTCGGCATAGGCTACTGTGTCCACTCCTTTGGGCAGGCCTGTCAGACGGAGGACGTCGTCGTAAGCCAGATTCCAGAGAAGTGGGCCAAGTATAGACCCCTGCGGGACCCCGGCTGTCATTTGGAAGCTGACCTGGCCGTTGACAACTGTTCGTGCTTTAAGGTAGCTAGAAATTACATTTACCAGATACGAGGGGACTTTTTTTCGTATCAGTGTGTCCAGAATTGTTTTCCATGGCAGACTGTTGAAGGCGTTCTTAACGTCTAGGAGAGCGACTAGGAGGAGCTGCCGTGTCTGTATAGTGGAACTTCGTAACGAATCCGCCCTACTTGCAACGCGTTGTATTGCAGTTAGGACTGACCGGTTCTTGCGGAAGCCGTATTGTGTGTCCGAAAGCAGGCCGTGTTCCTCTGCGAAGAGCCTCAGTCTTTCTTCAATTATGGCCTCGTATCCTTTTGCCAGCGCACTCAGCAGGCATATCGGTCGGTATCCCCCGTTTCCCTTGGGAATGAGGACGACTTCAGCACGCTTCCAGGATAGCGGAAAAATGCCGCTTTTGAGTAGGACATTGAAAGAGTCAGCAACTATCTCAGGGTGCTCTGTAAAGAGAAGTTTCACTGCCTCAGGGGGAACCCCGTCTGGTCCGGGGGCTTTTCCGGTCTTTTGCCTGTGAGCTGCGCGTAGAACCTCGTGTGGTTGAATAGACGGAAAGTCGGCCTCACCTTCCAGCCCGGGAATGTTCTCATAAATTTCCCTTTCGAAAGGTGCGTGGGTCGGGAACAGCTTAGTTAGTACCGTCTTGGTTTGCTGTTCGTCCAGGAAAACAGGGGTCTTTTTTTTATTACCCCTGACTATCTTGTAAGGTTTTCCCCAGGGATCGTCCTCGACCTCGTTGAGGAGCTTTCTATGGCCGCTAGTCTTGCTGTCGGCTATGGCTTGCTTAAGTAAGGCCCGGCTTCTTCTATACTCTTGCAATTCTTGATTGCGTGCGTCTGCGTCTCGTTGTTTCAGTTTGAGAGCACGCCTCGCTTTGCAGCACTCTTTTCGTTTGTCTGCGATCTCCTGCGTCCACCAATATTTAGGCGAGACGTACCCTCGCCTGGGGTGAGCGCTGTTGGTACACGTAGTCTTGCACACCTCTACAAGGAGTGCTTGTAGATCTTCTGCAGTGATGTGGGGGCTGGATAGGGCTTTTATTTTCCTCCCGAGTTCTTTCTTGAACCTTGACTCGTTTGTGAGTCTGAATCGCTTCTTAAGGGGAGGAACTGATCGAAAGTTTTGAATTCTCAGTCGAGTCTCAATGCAGAAATGGTCGCTCAGGTTTTCCTCGTCCACTAGAACCTTCCAGCTTATAGCTTTTGGCGCGAGGATGTCGTTACAGAACGTGATATCCACGTAAGACTCGCTGCCGTGGCGGTGGAAAGTAGCTTCTTTTCCGTCGTTTAATACTTGAAGATCGAGTGATGCTGCCCATTCTAGTAGAGTTCTGCCCCTTTTATCGGCTCGAGGTGATCCCCAGACTTCTGACGCTGAGTTAAAATCCCCGGTTATTAGCACTCCATTTCCGGTTTTCGTGTCGCGTATCGATTCTGCGAGGTCATCTAGGAAACGCTCGAAATCTTCGTGCAAGCAGTTGGGGCTGATGTAGGCCGAATATATTCTGCCGACTTCTTTTACTTCGATCCAGCAAAACCCATTTCCGTGTCCTCTCTCAAGCACTTGCAAATTCTGTTGAGTTATGATCGCTGTGTCTAGCATAGGGTCTTTGTCCCAAGTCTCTGATTCTTTGGTTTTCTTTCTGTTGGGTTCGCTAAGGGCCATCACATCAGTTTTTCTTCTCCATGCTATTTCTTCTATCATATCATGCGCCGGCCTGCTCCTATTGCAGTTGGCCTGAATTATGCTAATTTCACTAATCATTTTTGTGCGGAAGAGTCGCGCTGGGCAGATATTCTAGCCGCGCCCTTGGGCCCTTGTGTCCTCCATTCGTTGGGTCCTTTTGAGCCAGTGGCAAAAGCCTGTTGTTCGGTCGTAGGCTCCTCGTTCTTCTTATTTGGCTCTGCATGCCCTGTCTTGTCCCTGCTAGCTTGCCTCACAGTTTGGCGCTCCTGCATCTTAGTTTTAAGAAGTTGAAGATATTTGGGGCATGCTGTAGATCTAGCTCTGTGGCCCTCGTCGTTGCATACGTAGCATTTAGGAAGTACCGCCTTACAGTCACGGGCTAGATGGTCCTCCTGCCCACAGCGGTAGCATTTCTGCTTATCTGCCTTCTTGTTTTTACATGCAAAGGCCGTGTGCCCGATTTCATGGCAGTTGTAGCACGTGGGCAGGGTTATCCATTCCTCGACTCTACAACTGCTTCCTCCGACGGTCACGATCTTCTTCAGTAGGATTCTGCGGGCTTCAGTCCTTGGTAAAGTGACCAAGCACTGCCAACTGCCTCTGTTCTTAGTAGCCCTGGGAGCTTCCGTGCGAATCTTGGTAGACTCTTGGAGCTTCAGTATCTTTCGAATGTCCTGTTCTATAGAAAGCGCCGTAAGTAACGGGCTGATTCCCCGAAGGACAACAGTTGCTGTAGGGCCGCTGTACTGCCTAGTGTCGACCTCTCCGCCCGTCTTTTGTCTGAGGACCTCTGCAAACGTTGTGCTGCTGCCTGGGCTTTTTTCTTCAACTCTTAGGATGATGTCCCCTCCCTTATTAGTAATGACCGTCCCTATTTTTACCCCGGTATTCGCCGTGTTGACTAGTGGGCGCATTTTTTCAATCATGTCTTCTGACGAAGAGCCTGCAGCAGGTCTGATCCTAACAGAAATATATTCCTTCTGCTCTTTCCGCGAAGTTGCCTCGACATCGTGTTGGCGCGGCACGCGTCCTTCTCGGGTGATGTCGACTTTACACCCTATCTTCCTACAGCATGCTTCTACTGGTGGGTCCTCCCCATTGTGGAGAAATGTACAAAGCCATTGGGTTTTGAGAGCCAATGTTGTGTCCTTTTTCTAGCGTCTTGTGAAGAGCTGCTAGGAAGCCAAGTGGCGTTTCCTCTAGGCCGACAGCGCCCACCACTAGTATGCTAGTCGACGTAGCAGACGCCTCAGCATCCTGCTCCTCCTCAGGTTCGGGTTCATCTGGGTTTTCTAGCTCGAGCTGGGCGCTATTTCTGAGGATTGCGACTCCTCCTGCCCGTAGAGAGGCCGCTTTTTCCGCTATCGGGAATTGCCCTGTAAGTTTCTTGAGCAGAGACTTGTCCTTTTCGGAGCCTTTCGTAATAAGCATTACCCTGATTTCACGTAAGGTAGTGATGTTGTCCGTAGTAAGACCAGTGGTCTTGTACATAGACAGCGGCCACTCCTCCTTGATGAGGTTTATTAGACCTTCGGGTGTTGCCGTTTCTGCCATCTGCTCCTCGAGGTGTTTCGTCTTGACCATCTCGATCTGTTCCTTTTCTAGCTTTTCCTGACAGGCTTTGCATCGTAGCTCTGCCGCGGGTGGGGTGCTCGATGAGGGCCGTGCCTCTTTCTGGGCGGCTAGTCTCTGCAACTCTAAGGTGAGAGCCGCAGCTTTTTCCTTCCAGCTCTCAGCTACCTTTGTGAGGTCTTGCGTACGTGCGGCATTCTCGTCGGCTTGCTTCTGGAGAATTGCTTTCTCCTCCCCCGTTTCCTTTTTGGATTTCTTCAGTTCCCATACCGCCTTATCTAAGCGTGTGATAGCGGCCTTAATATCCACCTGGGTGGTTTTATGCTTATCTTTTAGTGCCTTGAGGTGTTCTGTAACTGCCTCCAGGTCTTCTAGAGCTCTGTCCTCCTTGTTTGGAGAGGGCTCCTTTTCATCGGAAGACTTCCTCGCAGCCTTGGTCCTGCTGGTCGTGCGGGCTCGGCTGCTTTCAGCCTCCTTCGGGTCTTCTGGCGTGGTTGCCATCAGTCTCTTTCGTTGTCCTCTTGCGCTTGCCGCATCTCTGTAGTCATCGTCGCCCTCGATATCGCGATCCGAGTCAGCATCCAGGTCCGTGGCAGATTCAGCCTCTGCTGTCTTGTCGGCCTTAATTTCGGCTGCCTCCGTCTGCTGTCCCCGTTCAGAAGAGTCTTCATCAGGGGACTCGCCTGGACCCCTGAACGGGTCCATATATGTGTATATTTTTCCTTCCCCTTTTTTCTCTATTTTCTTCTCTATTTATTTATTTGGTTTATTTATTATTATTATTTTATTTATTTATTTTTTTAACTTTATTATACGATGTCGAATTATATTTTTATATTTTTTTTTTATTTAAAAAAAAAAAAAAAAAAAAAAAAAACAGTAGGCTTAATGCATATACACATGCAGGAAGCCGCGCCAGTCTGTACTACCGATCGGCTAGAGTCACTGCTCGATCGATAGGCGACGTTCGAATTTCGAACACCTCGAACACATACACTTCTTGTTTGGGAAACAAAAAAAAAAACAAAAGTCAAGTTTGTCACAGTACCTTTGCAGTAATTACTAATCGCGTTGAACTCCCTACCACTAAGGCTGTCGAGTGCAATTGGTCAGCCTGTTACAGGCCTCAGGTTCCTGCACTCTTCGACCAAGTTTTACGGAGCTAAGCCAAACGCGACCGCACCCAACAGCTGATAGAGAGCCTCTGTAACAGTAACGGTTATATATTTATATGTATATATATATACATATATATACGTATATATATATATACATATATATATATATATATATATATAGATAGATATATATATATATATATTATATATATATATATATATATACATATATATATATATATATATATATACATATATATATATATATATATATGTATATCTATATATATATATATATATATGTATATATATATATATATATATATGTATATATAGTTGTCTGCTAGCCGCCTCCGTGAGTGGACGTGTTTCTACTTGCTCTCCGTAATTGCTTGATTTTTGTGATATTTGTGACGTTATTAGTCCTCTTTTGTCACTGCATATGGCAACAAAGAGAACTGGTACAATGGCAAACCTATTAACTCAAGCCGACTTGCCAACAAAGCTCCAGAAAGTCAGTGAAACGTATCCAGTGTGTGGCAAAGACGCTACTGATCGTCGGTTCACCATGATACAATGTGTAAAGTGCTGTGGCTGGATTCACGTATCGAGATGCACCGACCAGAGGGCTGCCGACTTGCAGAAAATGGAAATTATAAACGTGTTTAAGTGTCGCGTATGTGCTGACAGAGATGTGATTGATGAAGAAACTATGCAGCAAGATGAGACCGCTGCGACATCCAACGACAACAACGTCATGACTAAAATCTTGTCTGAACTAAAGATACTTCGCCGAGAATCGCTTGAACTAAGGAAAGTTATTCTGCAAGTTGAGAAATTACGAACTGAAAACGCTGAATTGAAGAATCTCATTATTAGTTCTTCGAACAACAACGGCTGGAACGACGCCAACAACAAACAAAGCCGAACTGCCAGTCATGCTGCTAAACCTCGTCACCCGCCGCCACAACTGCAAACAAGGCGATCGCCTCTTCGGAGAAATGACCGAGTACGTTTTGCGCGACCAGCAAAGTCTCCCGCTAAGCTGGACAGAGAAAGACCAAAAGGCAACAAACAGGGAAAGGCTGAGCAGAAGACATTAGTCAAGTCAAGTCAAGTCAAAAGCACCTTTATTCAAGGCTCATATATGCCTAAGTATACATTGTTTTTAACAAAATATTTAACCTCTGAATATAATTAGAACATACATCAGGTCTGTCGACTTCGCAGACTTCGTGGAACTCTCCACGAGAATGTGTTGTTTATCTTCACTGAGCGCGCAACTTCCAGTGATCTAACATTCACACCACTTCGCAGTCCATTATTTATATGTTTAAACATGGTCTGGTCAGTCCCGAGACAACACAATTTTTTATAAAGCGATAGATCACCTCGTCCGTGTAGTGTACGTATTGGCACAAGAGATACGCTTTCACGAGGAATATTACATATTTTCGATATCCGTCTGATAAATTTGGCCTGTACCCTCTCAATGGCATTTATATCTTTTGCCAAATAAGGAGCCCAAACCTGGCTGCAGTAGAGAAATTTGGGTAATACTAGACTTCTGTACAAAGTCACATAGAAATCAGGATTTTTTAAAATGAAGCATCTAAATATGGTATTACATAGTTGTGAAGCAGAAGCAACGGTGGCAGTAATATGTTGAGAGAAGTCTAATTTGGGGGTTACAATCACACCAAGATCACGAAAAGATTTAACTACTGGTATTGCATCGTTAGCGAGTGTATACAGTGGCGAACTGCCATCTGACGACACCACGGCACATTTAGGCACAGATATTTGCATCCTATTCTCACAACACCAGTTTTCAATATTATTAATTGCTAGTTGAATAATACTTGTGGAATTGTCGACTGCTGAGTATATTTTTAAATCGTCCGCAAATAAGAGATAAGTGACACCTTCTGGAATCACTGTTGGGAGATCGAGGGCGTATATTCTGAAGAGCAGGGGCCCAATGCACGATCCTTGCGGCACCCCTGAGGTGCAGGGGAGGGGGTCACTTTCTACGTTACCAACTTTGACGGTAAAATTTCGCCCAGTAAGGTATGCTGACACCCATCGACAAGTTGTGGAGTTAAGGTCAATACTTTCTAATTTTTGTAACATAAGTTTGTGATTCACTTTATCAAATGCCTTTGAAAAATCAAAATATATGCAATGAAATGTTCTACGATTATTTATGTGTAGACTCCAATCGTGGACCATGGATATTACGTGTTGTCAAACAATCTTCATCGAACGAGAACATCCTGCCTAAGAAAAATATTCGATTCACAGCTTCCAAAGCAATGACTGCTTTGAGAGACACTGATGTTGACTGCAAAGGAATTTACGATCATCTGATGAAAAATAATATTATCGTTGATAGAGTCGTTGCACTGAAACAAAAATTTTCTCACTACAAAACCCTTATTGCAGAAGGAAATGATGTCGCAATTGATTGTCTATTTGATGAAAACTTGTGGGACGATGGAAGCTTAGTGAAAGGATACAACGGCAACCCCCACCCCCAGACGATAGATTGTACTTTTCAGGCCGGAAACTTTCTCAACACCCAAAACCACTAATAACACTGCCTCTGAACCTTGTGATCTAGAAATCTGTTATAACTGCATTCTAATTAACGCTTGTTCATTAAACAAGCCGAACGCAATTGACATTTTGCACTCATACCTTGTCTCTAACAATATCATGGTCTGCTGCGTGACTGAGACATGGCTGAACGAAAATGCTGTCTCAGATGGTGAACTAGAGTATAATGGAACATATAGGGTTTACAGAAAAGACCGGAAGTCAAGAGGGGGAGGTGTGTTAATTCTGGTAAAGAACTGCTTGGTGTCTCTCATCGTCAACATCCAAGAAAATAACGATCTAGAACTCATCTGTGTTGATTTAATTCTCGTGAAGTCACTGACACGTGTGATATGTGCATATAACTCTCCAAGCGGCAACCCTGAAACCTTACTAAGGTACATGGAAAGTCTTTGCTGCGAACTCTCGACGCTTTGTGACATTGATGCAACTGTTGTGCTAACTGGTGACTACAACCTCCCGTCGATCGATTGGGAAACTTTGTCATGTCCCGGCACTCTTTCCGTCTCCAAAGAGCAAACTTTTGTAAATTTTTGTTCACGAATTGGACTCCATCAACTTGTTCGACAACCAACGCGTTGGAAAAGTGCGAACATACTTGATCTTGTTCTATGCAACGACGACTCGGTTCGGGACACCACAGTCACGCCCTGCCCGTTTCCGTCAGATCACCAAGCCGTTCGTTTCACACTATACATACGCGAAGATTCCATTGCTGTCAGTGAGAATACTTCGACATCCTACGATTACAAACACGGCGATTACGACCTGATTAAGCTTCATTTAAGCTTGATTGACTGGAACATCTTTTTCAATCAATGCAAGAACGTGGACGAAATGTTTAATTTGCTCACTGATTGTTTGACGTTTCTTCGAAACCTCTTTGTTCCTGTATTCAAGAAACGGCTAGACTCGATCGATAAAAACATTACACACTAAATCGACTACTTGAGAAGGAAAAAGACCCCACCAAATCAGACAAATTAAGGCAGAAGTTAGAACGCGTTATACGTCGGCAACGAATCATTGAGGAAAGCAAACTTATTGAGAAGCGCGACATGCTCAAGGTTTACCGCTACGTATCAAGGCGCATGAAAAGTCAAGATCAACTCAGCGTCTTCATTGGTCCAGATGGAGAGAAAATAACCGATGACTTAGAAAAAGCTGAACTACTGAGAAATCATTTTGCCAACATGTACCCTACCGAAGATGAAATGAGAGTGAGGTCAGGTAACCCACCCCCTCCCATGCACGTAAGAAGTGATCTACACTACGTCAACAACGTATATACATCGCCTGAACACCTCCACCGTCATCTATTGAAACTCAAATCCAAACTCAGTATAACGCCTGATGGTCTGCCCAGCTATTTCTACAAACATTGTGGCTTCGATATTTGTTATCCTTTATCAATGATTTTCGAATGATGCTTAAATGACGGCTCGATTCCTGAGATGTTTAAGACTGCAATCGTTTGCCCTGTATATAAAAAAGGCGACAAATCTCGGGTTGAAAATAAGCGTAACGTATCACTAACCTGTACACCATCAAAGCTTTTTGAAAGCGTTATTGCAGACGCTATATATCAAAATGCTAATAGTCAGAGTTTAATTTGCAAGGAACAGTTTGCCTACCGCCCGGAAAGGTCAACTGTCTTACAACTACTGATGTGCGAGAAGGATTTTGGAGAAATGTTGAATTCTGGAGATTGTTTTGATGTGTTGTACTTTGATTTTAAATCAGCGTTTGAGTCAACAACTCCCTCTAAGCTTATCAAATGCATCTCAAGGCTCATATCATCGCTGTCCGCAAGGCACAATACTAGGCTGTCTATGTTACATCTTGTACACAAACTCGTTATCGTCTGTAATTCCAAATGAGGTCTCACTTAAGATCTATGCTGACGACGTCAAAATCTATGGTCGTTCGAACTCAGTAAGAGACTGCGAAGTGGTACAAAGATGTATAAACGATTTATATGACTGGACACAACGTTTAGACCTGAAACTGTCGATTCCGAAATGCAAAACAATGCATTTTGGCTGAAAAAATCAAAGATTTGTTTATAAAATTAATAATTGCCCCCTCGAAAGTGTGAACGCTGTGAAAGATCTGGGAATTGTTATGACCCCGGATTTAAAATTCTCAGAACAAAGTAGAGAGGTGGCACTAAAAGCGACGAAAAAGTGTAATTGGATTCTCAGATCCTTTGTTCTAAGAGATGCCGAATTGTATATGCAACTATTTAATATCAGTGTCAAACCAGTACTGACGTTTGCATCCCCTGCATGGTTTCCAAGCAACAAGAAGGATCGACAATTATTGCAGAATGTTTTAAATACATTTTTTGATAAAGTTGCATTTCGTTGCGGTGTGCCACGAAAGGACAGACATGTAGAGGACATAGTTAATGTTATTAAAGAACTGGACCAAAAATGCATACAATTATGTTGTCAAATGTTCAACTGTAGACATTCGCATACGCGATCTAAGGTTCGCTACGAACCAAAATGCATAGCGAAAAAGGAAGTTGTAAGGTCCCTGTTTTCTTGGAGAGCAACCCGAACCTATGCATGCATGTTGTGATTTTCTTGCAATGTACATTTTCCCTTTATTGTAAATAAAGAGCGAATAATAATATATATATATATATATATATATATATATATATATATATATATACATGATGACAATTGATAGGCTTGTCGTTGTTTGTTCATGTATTTCTACTTTGTTTGTCTGGACGTTGCCACGAAGCCTCGTCCAGTGTTACAGCCGGCCGTACAGCGTAATCGTACCCGGTGTCGGGTTTGTGGGTCATCTGTCTACATTGAGAGGAAGGGAGTCAAGGCGATCAAGGCTGGGTCAGGATAAGATGCCAACGCTGAGATACTGTGTGTAACTGTAACGCGTACAGGAGTGACGATATGCCAAACAAATGGTAACACGGTAGAACGTTACGCACTTGTACTCGTTGTAGCATTCCCGTTCTGCCGAGACAGCAGCTGTCATAGTAACAACGGTCCTGGTCGTCGGACTGGCGAGGAGAGAGCCGAGTGGCTACGATAGCAACTTGCTTTGTCGATACGGGCTCGTCCGCGCGTGACATGGCCTGGTTCACGCTTGTGAACACATTAGTTGTTCATTCTTGATTGTGGTGGTGGTTGTGCCAGTCGCTTAATTGACCGATCGACGACCGTTCCACAACCGACGATGAAGCTTCTCAACGTCGGACCTATTGCTGCCAGGACGGCCCTGGTCCTGTTCGCGGCAGGACTATTCGGAGGACCGCCCGCACAAGTGGAGGCAGCGGCGGGGGCGACGACGGCGGCGGAGGACGTCGAGCCGAGTGACGCCGAACGACAGGTAAGTTAGCAGGCACAGCCGAGTGAGCAATGGCCGATAGTCCTCGGTGGACAGGGCACCGTCAGCTTCAAGTTTGACCAGGCTCCAGCCGCACAAACCGAGATTTCAGCTGGCTGCCGGCTCATGTGGTTGTCGTCATCGAGCGATCGCGGCGAGCGAGATGGCGGGAGAGTGACTGCTCTATGATTCCTGCTCGAGACGTGAAGTGCACCTTCTCGTGACGCCTCATCTGCCTACGTTCACAATGCGACACGCATCTCAAGCCACCCGAGAACAGTCGCCGCACCCGAGAACAGTTACCGGGCTCTCAGACAAATTGAAAAAAACAATGTGTCCCTTTAGGGCGTACGACAAGTAATTTGTATAAGAGAGTATCGAATCCAGGCGTGGTTGGGACACGGCCACCAAAAATGGTGGTCTGAACAATTTGCGATGAAGCGTCTACGACATATGTTGTGCAGTGGCCAAAGTCAAACGAAACATATAGCGTAGGTAAGACGAGTTCGTAGCGTTCTGGCATTGTTCGTTGCTAAAAAAACTACGATCATGATGTGGTAACGCCAAATAATAATAATAATAATAATAATAATAATAATAATAATAAGAAAAGACGGGATCTGCCGCATGCATAAAAAAAGATGCAGCAAAGCGTCTTTTTGGCATCTATAACATATCCTAGTGGTGAAAAAAAACATTAATAACAACCGATATTGAAATTTGTGTTTTCAAACCGTCTCGTGAGCTTGCTGCTGTAGTTATGTGAACGTTTAGTATAGAGCACTTTGCACTATCTTAAGAGTTAGGCGTCATCAATTAAGACCGTTTTATCATGAACAATAGGCGATTCGTTGTCTTCTCACCGGAACTGTGAGTGACGAAAAATGTGCGAGTGAAACTTCACTAACCGTAAATCGAAATGCATGACCTCTCGATTTCAAAGTAATGATTCTGTTGCTGCTAGGACATCGTCGTTCTAATATAACCACCTACCGAAATCTATACCATGTCCTAAACTGTTAAATAAATGCTGAAAAATGCTTATATTGCCCTCTCCACTGTCTGAGCATATATATATATATATATATATACATTAGTAGTACAGTTTACGTTAGTAGTACAGTTTATCTACACGTCGCGTCCAAGTTAATCCTTGCTTAAACATCGGCTTGATTGCAGCTGTGGACCGCTGTGGGAAAATTTGGACATGAGCTGCTGCAGCTGTCTAGCAAAGGTCAACCCCCGTACCCAAATGTCTTATTGTCACCGCTTTCGGTGCACTCAGCTCTATCGATGGCCTTGGAGGGTGCTCGCGGATCGACGAGGACTGCAATGCTCGAAGCGCTAAAACTCAATGGACTCGAACCGGAAGCCATTCGGCAGGCCTACACGGCTCTTACGTCACGCAAGCATGAAAACATGACCAAAGCCGATGACTTTTTTCCAGGTAGGAGATGATAATTCGTCTTATAAGACGTATATATATGTTCTTTAGCCATATACTGATAGCTGTTTTGCCAACGGTGTTCTGCACAAAGTCGTCTAGACTGCCAGTAGACCTCGTTCGAGACAATTCGAGGCAGCTTTTAATGCAACGCATAATACGATCGTGATATTTTGCTGTCTACACAATGTCTACAGACGCTCAGATCAATATAAAAACAGCTCCCCCTCATACATAATCTGTGATGTGATTCGTACCAAGTCAGTGAGCGACTCTTTTGGTACGGCGACTTCCACTTGTCTGAGCGAAACGATGGCTCTTCGGTATAGTTTTCATGAAGAGAAGTTATGACCTCGTCATCGAATGTTATTGTATCTAGTATGAGCTCCTCTGCCAGAGTTTTTTCGCGAAGGAGCTATTCGATGCCGATTGTACATCCACGTATTCGATAAAGAAAATTGTATATATATATATATATATATATATATACATTTCTTATGTAGATAATATCGTACTTATGACGGAACTAGTCATGTACGATTTCTTTATTCTTATTGTGTTTTTCCATTCATTTTTAGTCATGGCTCATCTTAGTAGATTACTGAACCTATTTTAGAATTTAGAAATGGTCGGTCTGAAATTGAGGTTAGTGATATCTCTATTTAAGTACACCGTCTTTGCTTCAAAGCTGCCCCATTTACACACAAAGCCATTTCGTATTATTTAAAATGCGCCAATAGGAGCACCAGTACAAAAATGTGCCTTTTTTCCCGCTATGTAGACGGTGTTTTCTTACTGGCCTTGTTAAACAATACCGGTCGTGTTTTGCGATAGGATCGAGTTATGCCAAATATTGCCATAAATTTCAGTGGCGAGCAACAAATGAAACGATTGTGACTGTTTTGGACAAGCCCTATTTTTTAACGACTTGACACTTGCAGACTAATTTCGGATTCAGAAGTTAAAGGAAAAAATTTGTGTTATTAACTCGGGTCCTGATATTTAACTGTACGTGGCCCGCGTACTAAAGGCGATTCTAACATAGGACTGTTATTAAACTATCCAGTAATTGTGCCCCCTACAGATAGGTCTACAAGTTAAGAAAACATATGTACTAATCGGAAAACGACCGAATGTGTCATTTATTTTTCTAGGTATTTTAGTTGGGCCAATCCTAGAACTCAGCAGACGCACTCAGTGTGCATATACACGTTTTCACATAGTGTTCTATTTTTAGGGGCTTATGTGACAATGCGGAACATGTGAAACTTAAAATCTACCGCCACCCCAACTAGAATACATATCTATCCGTCCCAAGTGGTTCATAACTCGCTACCGTTCTGCGTATGAACATTTTCTGTTCACTACGAGCTCTATTTACGAGTGCGCCCTTTAGTGCCGAGAGAGTGGAATTCGCACTTTTGGTTTTGCAAATTTGTAGCATTTATCTTATAGTTATCATACATAGTTCGCCAACAGGGATTTTTGTCGCCGCAAGGATGGCAGAGTGGTGGCTAGGGGATTCGTACACCAACGGGTTTTCACGGCTTAGGTATTAGCACCGGTCTGGCCTCTTTTCATTTTGCTAGAAATATTCCCTACATAAATTTCACTACTACCTCTAGAGTATTATCTCTTTTGCTATTTCAGCAAGACGCGATTTACAGCATTGAACCAAGGGATCTAATGCATAAAAATCCCCAGAGACCAGCATTTTGTCGCTTCATGTCTAGTTAATGCTATCTCCAAGCCAGTCTAGAGGAGTTGGTGGTTTTTGGCCCTATATTAGCAGCTATATGTCTGCCTCGAGTTGTCATCACTACACAGTTATCTTCTCGTGTTTCAATCTGTTGGAAACTATGTTTGACTCGAAAACAAGGCATAGGTATTTCCTCTTCTACACAATCGCATTCATAAGAAGGCTGATAGTTTAGCTCGCTTTCTTGGCTTCTCTGTGTTTGTTGTAGACTAGGCGTTCCATCGTATTTACGATGTGGCGCTTTGTCTTATATATGAAGTATGCGTCTTGCAGTATGCGAGTCTTCCTCACGCTACATGGGCGCATCGTTTTGATGCTCAGTCTCGTTTCGATCATTTAGCTAGTGTTCAATTATTGTTCACTTATAACCGCTTTTCAGATAAGTTGTTTCAATAAATGTATTCACACAAGATGCTCTGTCACACACTGCCTGGTTTAATTTCTTTCTGTGTCGAAGCGGCGCCCCGGGCTTTCGAACCGTGGCGAGCCGTGACACTCCAGTCGCCATGTATCGCAGCCTGTTAGGCACAACGGTTCTCCCTCCTTTCTCCAGGATGAACGCCAATGCATTTTAGATCTGATCATGCGTGACGCATTCAATCGAAATTCTTGGTTCTAATCGACCGCCCAATCTCCTCCACTCGTCCTAGTTTGAGTGCCTTTCGCAACCTAGTCGTCTTCACTTCCATATTGGGGGTACGGGCAGCAGTACCCCCGACTTGGTTTCCCGACACGATTCTTAACACGATATTTCCGTTTTTATTTAGATCAGCTGCTCTATCCTAGACTCTTGCGGCCTCAGATATACGCTTAATGCTATTCTAAGCTTCTCCGTGTAGAAAAAACTGTTCTACACTGTCATTACGCTTTAGAGCTTTTGTGGGGTTTTTGTGATCGGCATCATTCTCCTTTGCAAGTGTACGTCTGCTTGGAAGTATTTCGTTCCCTGAACGCATTCAACCACTTAACTACTGTTTATGTAGTATATATATATATATATATATATATATATATATATATTAACCAAACCACAGTTTTAGTGTGTATTATTTGTAGAGCTATCGAAAACGCGTAACCCTAAAACTACATTTCGATAGAGGAGTTTGACTAGCGTCATAATTTTTTTTTGGTACAAACGCGTTTTTATTGTAACAAACGTATCACGAATATGGGCTATTCTGTTACTAGAGCGGAGTTATTGCTTGCATAACGAAACGGATTTTTGAAAACTGGGCCGAAGCTACGGGCCACCCGTACACTACCGAGTTGACAACTTAGCGTCGATAAAGGATAGCGTTTGAAACAACTGACATTGCAGATGTTCAGTTCATCATGAGGCTTGCCAATCGCATGTACTTGAGCAAGGCCTATTCGATCGACCCGGCGTACGTCGACCAGGTTAAGGCCACCTACTACGCCGAAGCTGTCAGTGCGGACTTTGCGGCCGAGAGCGCTGCCGTCCAAAAGCAAATCAACGATTTCGTCCGCGAACGAACCAACAACCTCATTCCACAGATTCTTCATGACCCGCTTAGTCCAAATACAGTGATCGCACTAATCAACGCCCTGTATTTCAAGGGTGACTGGAAAAAAGTCATGCACGAGAAGAATACGGTGTTGCAGTTCAACAAAGGTTCGAAGGAGCATCAGCAGGAGTATTCGAACTGGCTTAACACTGTCGAAAAGTAAGTGCAGTTCAAATCGCACTGTAGCTTCAGCTCAATTTTACAACATAATATGTGTAGATGTACACGTCTGTGTATGCCTACATATGAATATAGTATATCTCTACCCGTTCAGCTTGTAATAACGATTGCGTCTTGGTGGTCATAGATTAGGTCACTATAGACGGGGGACGGCGTTTCCACTGAAAACTATCATTTAAACTTCCACTGGCAGACTATAATATAATAAAAATACAATTAATAACAGAAAAACAGAACATATTTCCAGACATATATATTTCCTACCAACATATATATTTCCTACGACAAACATATTTCCAGACAAATATTAATATTTGTTATTAACTACTGTAATGCTATAGAGCTGCGGAAAGCAGGACACGAGACTTAAAGACGCCGTCCGAACGTCGTTAATTCAAGTTATCAATGGTATTAGCCATACATCTTTCCCTAAACCACTTCAAATCAAATTCTTATCGCAAATAATATAAAAGAAACGTGACACATTCGGATACCCTTAGATTCGGTTGAAGAACCGACCCTTCATGAATTGGCTTTCGTGGCTTCCGGTCCAAGTAAAACAAGTGCAAGAGTGGACTATTATTATTATTATTATTATTATTATTATTATTATTATTATTATTATTATTATTATTATTATTATTATTATTATTATTATTATTATCTAAAAACAAAAAAAAGATGTTTTCTTTTTAGTCACAGGCTATTAGATCGGGCATTCGCGCCACGTGCGCCAATAATGTGCCTAAACAACCTTACGCTCGTGCGTCACGTATTTCATTTTAGGGTACCCTACCTGGAATCGGCAGCACTGCGCGCAAAACTCATTCGCCTACCATACAAGTCGCGCAGATACACGGCAAGCATGCTCATCATTGTACCTGAAGTCTCTCTCTGCGACAGCAATCAATGGCTTCACGACGTGAAATGGGCGGATATTCAACAGGAGCTCGGCAAAATGCAGAGTACGTTTGTAACCAGTTTATCTCGAAGTATTTGTTTTTGCATCATCGTACCCGAATATAATAACATGTATATGCCCGATATCAATATGCATAGACTAACCGTTTGTGCCGACTACCAAAATGGCAAGCATAGGTCGCTTTGCGATGTTTGGTTAGTTTCTTGGTAATGTCTCAGCTCAACTTTCCGTAATCTGTGTAATATCCTTGTTGATCTCTGCGCCGCATGGGCTTATTCCAGTGACCCGTGTCAACCTGACGATGCCCCGCTTTGAGATCGGTTCTCGCCTTGGCCTGGAAGACACCCTGTGTTCACTGGGAATGGCCTCTGCGTTCGACCCGTCTTCATCGGACCTTTCTGGAATCGTCGCCGATAAAAACCAGGGCCTTAGCATCGACCGAGTCATACACGAGACAAAGGTTGGTAGACTGCGCAACTGCGTATGTCTGAGCTGGTGGATGGCCTTAGACCCTTTTCGAATAGAGCAAATTCCCTGATATCGCCCGCTTAGAACCTTTTTAGGATACCATACATGCTCCCTGCACGCATGCCTACGGATATATATCAGCGTAAAGATAAATAAGTATAACCGACTGTATGTAAATGAAACTTGGTAACTGCATATGAGATGTAGATGTTGCAAACGAAAATTCCATTGAATCAATGGTTTGTGTGTGTATATATATATATATATATATATATATATATTAAGAGAAGATTCTAACTACAAATAAGTTGTCTACATAAGTTTCTACATATTTGTGGCCTTGATCTTGCCAGATGGTCGTCACAAAGTATGGCACAGAAGCGGCTGCAGCTACCCTCCTCGCGGTGACGAAGAGTTCATACGAGTCTCCGCGCGAACCCCTGAATGTGGTGATTGATCGAGCGTTCTATGTCGCCATCTTGTACGACGCAAATGATACAGCCGACACGTTGCCGCTTTTCAACGGGGTTGTCTATCATGTATAGTCTTGGTGTAGCACTTACTTCTCTGGGTACGGGCCCATGGCCACATTAGGTGAGCCAGACTGTTGGACTATTCTTTGAACACAGCGTAAAGACAATTCGTCTGATGGCCGCGTAGCTGAGCATTGACCCCGTAAGGGAGAAAGCAATCAACTAACGGAAACAAATAATACCAATTCTCTACAAATACGTGCAAAACATCGACGGCTTAATGGCTCGAACAATAAAAACCAATAAACGTATGTATTCTTCCTATAAAATTGTCTGTTTGTCATACTTTGTGTGATGATAGAACTCAGATTCTACTGTGTAACATAGAAGCTAGCAAACATTTGAGAAACGGCTTGCCTCATTTTCAGTTGCTTATTTTTAAAGGTTACTGTGATTGGTTACAGTAACCTTCGAAAAAAAGTATCGTGGCCATACTAAGTCAGACCGTTGGGAAGGCCACTGGAAGCTTAATTTCCGATCCGAAGCAGATAATTTTGGGGAACACTACTTTCGACTAACAAGAAAAACAACGTTACGCGTAGTTCAATAGAGTCAATAAGTGTCATAGCCCATACTTCTTTATCCTATATTAACAGTTTTTTCACAACCTAACCTTCTCATCAAGCCGCTCGAGCAAACTTACTCACCAGACCACTGCGTAGAAAGGCCCTTAGTGCAGACACAGCAGAGAACCAATGTGGGAAGAACGCTTTTCCCCTAAAATACGTCCTGAGATTGCACTTGTAGGTTCGTAACTCTGAACTCATACCTAGTGGTGGCGTGGTCTAGGGACTCGTGCGCTAGTCATTGTTGATATCTACAGGGGTGTCGCCGATTCTATCCCTGTTGTTGATCGAAATTTCTTTGATCGATGATCATTAAAAATAGATGCTAAACCATACCGCTGAGAGTCAGCGGCCATGCTGCCACAACGATGTTTGGGAAACCCTAGATATCTCAATATGTCCGTCCCTCGGTGCATTAAAGATATGTCTCAGGATAAGTTCCAATCCCGTAGGAAACGCAAGCTGGCCTAGAATTAAAAACAACCTCCTTAAAAAATATATATATTTTTAAACACACATCTTTTCACACCTGGTATAGCGTTTTCAATGTCTTATTTCCCTGTAGGCTGCTTGTGTGTATCCAAAATGTCGATGGCTATTTAGTAAAGGTAAATACACTTTTACATACATAATTTGACAACCAAAGCTCTAAAATAGACCTTTGGCGAATACCCATTGCCTTGTCAATCGTCTATCTGTTTAAATATAAATAGCTCGCCTTTCGGTAGTCCAAAACCGTACGACGAAGATATAGTTGAACTCTGACCTACTATGTAGTGTTTCTAGTTTCCTCTTCCCTGATAGATTGCGGTCAACATCTAAGAGTATGAATCTCTTGAGTTTGTAAAGCTGAGTCGTAATTGTATTTGGCCTTTGCAATTGCACATAAAACGACCAACTGATACGACGAAACGCGTGCTTGATGTTCTACGAGGTCACGCCGTTGCATTTCTACGGCACATCAGATACGTTTTGCTAGGGTGCTTAAAAGACAGACTGTTTTATAGACGACCCCACTCCCTTGTATTAGCGCCACGTTAACTGTTTTCATCGTTGCGATGTACGCGGATGTCAAAGTGGTCGTTCGTCACGACCTGGCTGCCATCAAGCGCATCGCTTCTCTGGCAAAGGTGTTCCTTGTCTCAGGGGCGCTGAAAATAAACGCCATAAAGGCCAAGGCTGTAAAATGCAGAAGAAGGGGTCGATTGGCTGCAAAAGGCGTTATACGTTGCGGCGGTCAATTCTGGGAATTTATCAGTACTTTCCGGAATCTTGGCTACGGCTTCATTATACTACGACGACCTTCACTGCGCACATCGTTGGGATAGTGCGCACAGCTTTGGCGCTCTTTATGGAGAGGTGGGCGAGGTTTGGTGACTGTTCGTCCCGACGGCACTCTTCCACCTCAAGATTGTTCCAAAGCTGATGTATGGCCTTAACAGGGTATGGAGACACCTCGATCAGGCAAACTTTGATTGGCTTGAAAGTTATTTTACAACGTACATGCATCGAGTAGTTTGCGTGTCAATGCCGGTAAGAAGCCACTTTGTATATCCAATGTGGTAACCACGTAGGCGACACGGGTGTTTGGTTCGCAGTTCAGACTCCGCGTGCACATCCTAAGGCGCGATTATTTCTGAAGACATAGAGTAGCAGTAACAATGTGCAGAGTTGTTCGACAATCTGTTTTTATACTTTGTCTGTAATTTTGCAGGCATTCCATGCGAGGTTTGTTTTTGTTTCAGCAGTCTCTTGGGTGCAAATGATGGCCGGAGATAGCAGAGTACCATCTCGCCAGCTTTGGGAATGTCTGCTTAAGTTTTGACGCGACTGGTCGAGCTACATCTGCGTAAAAATGCTGTCGTTTAAGAGGCCCAGAGCTGACATTTTTTTGGCTCATTTATTATCGATGGAAAATCACTTGTGATAGGAAGACGCGCGGAGACCTTCGCATAGAGTTTGACTTGTTTGCCTTCTATGTATACGAGGTGTGTTCAAAAAGACTGTATCGCGACTTTTGAATTTTCGCGGGTTACGTATATTCGAATTTCGAGTTTTTGTGGCGTTATGTTGGTACTCATGTCTCTCACTTATGCCGACAAGCTCGGCCATTTTTAATGTTCACTTAATTGTTGACAGCTGCTTTGCTTGCACGTGTTTTGGATCGTCTTCGATGTTTACCTATTCAAAAAAATGGATCAAAGAACCTGTATCAAATTTTGTGTGAAAAACGAAATTAAGTGCGCGGATGCATTCCGAATGTTGACTGTGGCATACGGAGAAGCTACCTTGGACCGAAGCAACGTTTATCGGTGGTACAAAATGTTCTCAGAAGGCCGAGAAGATGTGAACGACGAAGAGCGTGCCGGACGCCCGAGCACTTCAACAACAGACGAAAACATTAATGAAGTGGAGAAAATGGTATTGGCCAATCGTCGAATCACCGTTAGAGAAGTTGCTGAGGACCTAAACATATCGATTGGCTCGTGCCATTCGATTTTTATCAATGATTTGGGCATGAGACGGGTCGCCGCGAAATTCGTACCAAAATTGCTCAATTGCGACCAAAAACAGCATCGCATGAACATTGCTAATGAGATGTTGGACTCTGTCCGCAACGACCCAAATTTGCTCCAGAGGGTCATAACTGGTGACGAATCGTGGGTTTATGGTTATGACGTGGAAACCAAAGCTCAATCATCTCAATGGAAGCTGCCGCACGAACCAAGACCGAAAAAAGCGCGCCAAGTTCGGTCGAATGTGAAAGTTTTGCTGACAGTTTTCTTCGATTGCAGGGGCGTGGTGCATCATGAGTTCTTGCCACAGGGTAGAACGGTCAATAAGGAATATTACCTGCAAGTTATGCGCAATTTGCGCGAAGCAATCCGCCAGAAACGCCCGGATTTGTGGAAGAGCAAAAATTGGCTTTTGCACCACGATAACGCCCCTGCTCATACATCGTTGCTTGTGCGCGAGTTTTTGGCCAAAAACAACACACTAATGATGCCGCAGCCACCGTATTCCCCAGATCTGGCCCCCTGTGACTTTTTCTTGTTCCCTAAACTGAAGAGGCCCATGAAAGGACGACGTTACGCTACGCTTGACGAGATAAAGACGGCATCGAAGGAGGAGCTGAATAAGATAAAAAAAAATGTTTTTTTGAAGTGCTTCGAAGATTGGAAAAACCGTTGGCACAAGTGTATAATATCTCATGGGGATTACTTTGAAGGGGACAAAATAGATATTCATGAATAAATGAATAATTTTTGAAAAAACACAAAAGTCGCGCTTTTTGAACACACCTCGTACATTCCTAACTTCGCAATTATTGTTACTGATTTCGTAGACACGTCCACAGTTGGCGCAATGAGCCTTATTTTAATATTCTTACATCTCGTATTCTGCATAACCGTTTCGTTATTGACACTCTAAGACTTTGCGTCGCATCTGATGACATTGTAAACACTCAATAGTTGGGACCCTGCCCACAATGTGACCCTAAATATCTCACCGGCCATGCGCGCTTTCGGAACGTGCATAGTGTCAAAACGGAGTCGGACTCTAGTTGATTTTTTCAACGTCAATATTCAACGTCTTTGTCGCGTTCCCATTGTCATTCCGTGTCCCGATAGCATACACTTCTTTCTTAGCTGCGTCGACACATTGACATCTTATCGATATCACATTTGTTTCACTCATATTCAGTATGCGACGCATTGACCTTGAAGGCAGCCTAAAATACCATCAGCGGTGAACTAAAGATTAATTCCATAAATTCGACCCCGGTGTGCAGATATATCTGGATATTTCTGTATACTCTTTGTCCAGCCTTTTTGCCGGTAACGTCTAGTTTGGTACCTTTAGGTAAATCGCCAATTTGATTTGCGTCGTAATTCAGGCGCTTGCATATGACTCACCGAGTTCTTTCTATTACTATTATTATATCAACTATAATAAAAACACTGAGAGATCTTAGTGCTTCGAGATTATCTGAGCAGTAGAAAAATACATCGGGCCAGGTTTCCGTATGAGTAGCCTCTTGTGGACTCCGAATAACTGTAAACGCGGTCACCTTGGCTACTTTTTTTGCGGCTGCTTTCAACGCTTTCTCCTGCCGAGCGGGAACTTGGCTCAATGCCTCGTCATCTCCAGTACAGTAAGACGTACCGCTAATTGTTTTAGACGGCTCATCGTCACACTTGCTTTCTCCACCGACCCCGTCTCCTTGTCCATCTCTCCGATAGCCTGTCATCTCGGTGCTGGCATTCTCTTACTGCTGCTGCCGTTTCCCTTGATAACGTCGCCGACCTATGACACTTAGCAGACACCGCACATATACACGTATAAGGGACGTACAAATAAATATCCATTCATGTCCAAAAATAGTTATTTCAATCCCACAGTATTTAGAATTATTTTTTTTAAGGAGGTTGTTTTTAATTCTAGACTATCCTCCGTCTCCAACGGGCTTGGAACTTAACCTGAGGTATATCTTCAATGCACCTAGGGCGGGACATGTTAAGATATCTAGGGTTTCCCCAACAGTCCTTGTGGCAGCATGGCCGCTGACTCTCAGCGGTATGGTTTATCGTCTATTCTCAATGAACATCGCTTAAAGAAAATTCGATCAACAACAGGGATCGAACCGGCGACACCCCGGTAGATGATAACTATGACTAGCGCACTAGTCCCCTAGACCACGCCGCCACAATCCCACTGTATTAATCAAGATTTATCTATATCTAATAGTATCTATCAGTATTCATCTATATCCAAGAGTGTACATCATAATTCATCTATTCATCTGTTCATATCTATGGATATCCTTCAAGATCCATGAATATCAGACGCATAACCTCTTAGTACTTATTAGTATTACAAACTACATGCAGCTTATGTTATCGTCGCCCGCCATGCGTATTGTTCATGGCGCATGGTGGTGGGTGTTGTGGTGCCGGCAGACAATCTTACAGATCTTCTCAATTTGATCTAACCTAGCTATAACTGCTGGTATCGTTGGTAACAAACACCGAAACATCTCGAGGTCGCCAGCGTCGCACCGGTCAACAAACACCGCGCTAAGGCCACCGGGATTGTAGCGTGAGTGGCGAGCGGCCGCGGGTTGGGCGCGGGATAGCGGCTATCACCGTCACCACAACGGATGTGCTTAGTCGTACGACTGACCCACTGTTTTGGTCACAGACTGCCGGCCGCATCGGTCGGCAGCTTCCTTCTGCTTACTGATAGTAGCAGCACTCTCTTCTAATCATATCGTGTTTTGCCAGTTGTTCAGTATGCTCATATTCAAAACATTCACAGTCCTTTCTGGTCGCACACAGAGAGCAGTAGAGGCAACAGCCAACGGAAGCTTTCGATACGGGTCGCGATAGTCGCGCCGCCCGGCCTAGTTCGTGGCTGTGAGACGTTGTTTGCCTCCTCATGTCTTATACATTCATTAACTGCCAGTCTTAGTGGTGGTGGTGGTGGTGGTGGTTGATGCTGACAAGCCGACAGCACACGATGAAGCTTATCGACGGGCCTGCGGCTGCTAAGGCGGCCATGGTCCTGTTTGTAGCGGGACTTTTCGTAGGACCGCCCGCACATGTGGAGGCGGCCGCGGTGGAGGCGAAGGCGGTGGACGATGCGTCGGTAGAGCCGAGTGACGCCGAACGGCAGGTAAGCGCACAGCAGAATGGGCAATGGCCGATAGCCCTTTGTCGGAAGGGCACTTTCAGCTCCATGATCATCAACAGTCCACTTTATCTGAACGCCTCACCTTGCGACCTTTACAACGGAACGCCCACATTAAGCCATAGCTCTGCGTGAAATAGCACACAATCAGAGAACGGTTACAAGGCAGAGTTTTTTCCTTTACGTACTACCTTTGATTCTGAGCTACTCTCACCACAAGCAGTGCACAGCGTGAGCGCCAACATCTTTTAGCCTGGCATAGTTACCCTAATTTTAGAAGGGCAGTGCAACAATGGTCATATTATTTGGGGTGGTCATACCAACAATGGGCAATTCGTTCTGATAAAAAGCATTGCGTTCTGATAATAAGCTGTGCGTCTGCCTAGTTCCAAGCCATACGCCAAGCGAGCGATCCGTGTGTCTGATCAGACATGACCACTCCGATGTAGAGTGTACCGCTGACTTCGCAGCTCGTCGGAGTGAGCACCGAGTTGATGTGTTAGCAAGTTTTAATTAACTCATTCCAAGCTTCCCTGGTATAAAAGGCCACAATAGGGCATCCTTCACGTTTTAAGAAAATTCACTTGAGGTGCGGGAAGAATGAGGATCTAGTTGTAAGCGTGCAACCGTTGCACGCAACCGTTGCACGGTTCTTTGCCCGCCACGTCCCCAGTTAAGACGCCCCCGAGACCTTCTAGTTTTCCGTGCATTCGCTGACACGCTGCTGCTGCTGCCATCGCGCAAACGGTAGTTGAGAATCTTCAATAAGCTTTAAAAGTTGTCTTTATAATTTAGTCATCGTACACAACATTACTTAATTTGTACGCCGCCTGAAATAACACTGATATAGTGCTTATAATAGAAACCTAGTTAGGTGTAGGTAATAAACATGTTTTTTCAAGAAAACGATCGCGTGGTCATAGGTACTCAATAGTCCTGTGTGAACGTGGTTCTCTAAAAGAGAAGGGGATTGCATACTATTGAGAACACAATGAAAAGTTTCGGATTAAAACTAGATAATGGCACTGAAGCTGTCGCTATGGACGTCTATTTTAAACAAAGTTCCATCAGAGCTGCTGTTTTTTTTATACGACAAATAGCGACATCATTGGTGCATATAAATAATACGTAAGTCATTCGACCAGATCTGCGATACAGCTAGTCCGATTGTAATTTCTGGGGATTTTAACCTTCCAAAGCCTTTACGCTGAAAGAATGTGTCCTCATGGAGTCAACTTTGTTGACACTTGCTTCGCCAACCAGTAGACAAGGTCACGAGCCCCTGACCGTATAGCTATGGTACAGGGAGGGCACACTAGAGGTCAGTTCCAGTCATGAAATAGGTTATTCGGTTGCCACTGTAGACACTTCAGAGAATCGGTTTGCTAGTCATTCGAATGACAATAATAGGTCTAATAATATTATTTTCAGTCAATTTTCTAGTCACGTCAATAGCATCAAGTCGTCATCATATTTAGAGTCATACATCTAGTCTTAATAGTGTTAGTGGTTTACTTGTGTTAGCCTATTGACTATTATCAAGCTATTAGTAACTGGTGATTGCTACTGATGAAGGAATCTTAGGTACGATTACAATATGTTCATTCTACTATAGATTTCGTTTTATTCTCAGATCAATTTACTCGTGAATGTAGGTGCGTATTTCAATCGCCAATCTTATCCTACCATAATTGCATTTTGTTTTCTATTCTATTTAATGTTGAATATTCTACGCATTGCTTGTATAAATTGGTGAGACCTGTTTCCGAATTGTGGCACCGTTGACTCGATGTAGAGAAGCTGTTAAATATAGTTTGTTAATTAAAACGTATATTTAACCAAATACACTCAACTAATGCAAAAGTTAAGTTCCTTGTACCTAAGATAAATAGCAAGCCTCTAACTGTACGCAAGAATGTCAGCAATCTAGAACAGCTCCCATCAGGAGCCAAATGCACAGTAGCCAAGAGAGAAAAGTAGCCAACTAGAAAAAATCGTATAATGGATGAACCTAATCTTGATTTTAAGACTACAAAAGAGTTTTTAGATATGCAAATAAGCAATCAAAGAAAAATAATTCATTGCGGGTTTAAATATAGATTAGATCGTCTTAAACGATTCTAAGGCAAATGCATATGAGAATTTCTTCTCGTCAGTTTATGTTGCCGAGGGGGATTCGGTCCCCGAAGGTCCCTGACGATGTGGCCTCGGTCAGGCAACTCTTTATATTTACGAATATCAAAATACAATATTCTTAGAAAAATCAAACAACTAAATATTATGAGGATGACACTATGCATGTTTACGACAGAATCGTTCATCGCATGTAAAATTCTTGAAAACCCGTCAATAGGCCATATTTTTAGTTTTCCTCAGTCCGAAGACTTTTTGGATGAGAACCAACATGGATTTACTAGAGATAAATCCACGGGTACTTAACTCCTCGATATGATAGAAAATATACCATATGCTGGTTTTTGATTGTGTGAATTTTTAATTTTCGAAGGCATTTAATAGATTATACCTTGCGAAGCTCATACATGTTTTATACTAGGGTAATATTTAGTGTTAGTTAAATTTCAGCAAAACATTTTCTTGTACATAAATGAATTTACGTACAAGTTTAAGTGCTCCAGTAGGGCAAGTATCCCTCATCTTCGTAACTGTTTAGTGCAGAATATTGATTATCACTCTATATCATGAATAAATATTTATCCTACCTGGAGAACTTTTGTGTTTGCATCAATATTAGCTTAAAGAGGTCGAGTACGTAATGATCTCGCGTTTCTTAGGGATCAGACCTCCACTTATATTTTACATATTCATTTTAGATCTTAAAAATAGTATTTCCGAAGCATTTGAATAGGCCCATGTGCTCAGGGTGTCCCTATATCAAATAGGATTAGGTATCTCGGGGTTACTGTGACACCAAAACTGAAATTTAGTCATATCACACAAATAAACTAATCAATTAGTCTCATGTGTAGCACCATATTTTGTTATGTTATAACCATTGATTACAATTTTTACATGAGGTATTATAGTAGTCTAGAATTAAAACTGGTTACTCCAAACTCTACGTAGTGTTGTGTGGTTTGGCAGCCATACTTAAACAAATACATTGAGTTAATTGAAATAGTATAGAGGAAATTCCTTCTCACACAATTACGGACAATGTTTCATTGAGGTGCAACATTGTCCGTAAATTCATTGTAATAAACCCTCTATGGGAACTGCAATACAATATTGTCGTATGTACAATCGCATCATAAATTAATCAAATTTGTTCAAAATATTTCAAGATTCGCTCAAACGATCTTAGAAGCGGTAACATATCGTCACAACAAATTGTCAAGACAGATCGTGTGAGTAGAATTTCTTCGTGGCGGATGGCCAGGGCACTGAGAACTAAATCGCTAATAGCATAAATGTTTGTAGGGCACAAATGTAAACTGACTGTTAGTTGTATGAAATCTATTAACGGTAAAAATATATAATTAATGTACCCATTTGAAAAATTAAAAGTGCATATGCATTAAATTACTCCCTTCCTTTGGTATTTAAAAAAAATATTACCTCCTATTTTTAAAAAGGGAAATAGCTTGCACTATCTTAGGAATAAGACGTTGATATTCAATGCGCCACGACGATGGTTTGCCATATTCGATAAGCTATATTTTCGTGTTGTATCATGGAAACTAAGAGCCTTAACTTTAAGAGCCTTCAAACATCATAGTCGCTGACTCTAGGCCAGAATTCGCGCTCTCTCTAGTGCAAGGATATAATGAAATTACTGCCACGCCAGTTTATTCTAACAGCACGAACTAAATACGCTATTAGAAGTTGCTGCACTGATGCGCAGGACACGTTATTAAATTATTTGCCGTGTCCTAAAACGCTTTAAAATATTTTCTAACAGTCACTTTCGCTTTTTGAGTCTCTGAAAGGTACAGCAGCAGACAGTTTACCTTCATATTAATCGTAGTAGAAGCATAAGTAAGAGTAGTGTAGTTAAAGTGGCGACTTGCACATCTTTCTAGGCCTAATAATGCAGATAATAAGACATTATCTTAATTTCAGCTTTGGACTGCTGTAGGACACTTTGGACATGAGCTTCTGAAACAGTCCAGCAAAGGTCATGGTCCGTACCCAAACCTACTCATATCGCCGCTTTCGGTGCACTCAACTCTCTCGATGGCCTTCGAGGGTTCTCGCGGATCGACAAGAAATGAAATGCTCGAAGCGCTGAAACTTAAAGCGCTTGAACCGGAGGCGATCTGGCGGGCCTACTCTGCTCTAACGTCACGCAAGCATGAAAACAACACTAAACCCGGCGACTATTTCTCAGGTATACGAGGATAGTTTGTCATTTATGCTACGCCGACCGTACTTGCTATTAGTGTAGCATTGCAAAATATGAGCATTGTGTAAATTAGTGAAGCATTGTGAAATATGTGCGAGCGCTATATATATATATATATATATATTTTTTTTTTTTTTTTTATTGAATTGTCTTCTTCGGGCGGCAAATTCATTTTAAATTCAGTACTTCCTCATTGAGCTCAAAATATCCATAATGACACATTTTCAACAAATGTAACAATTATGGATATTTAGCAGACAAGGCTATTGTTTGTGTCATATATATATATATATATATATATATATATATAAATATATATATAAATATAGGGACCAACCCTGTGGAACATAACCTATGATGGAGTACTAAGACTGCCGCATCCCCCGGGAGTTTTTTCTATCGCCTACGCAGACGATCTAGCACTGATCGTTACCGCCAGTGACGAGGATTTGCTCGAAGGTACAGCCAACGGAGCCTTGGCGGATATCCGACAACACCTCCGCACGCTTGGCCTCGAACTGGCTTCACAAAAAACGGAAGCAATCCTTCTAAACGATCTGAAGCGCCCTCCACGCAACCTAAATTTACACCTGAAAGGCCATCCAATATCACCCACGCCCGTGGTCAAGTACCTGGGCGTGATCATAGATAGAGCTCTTACAGGAACACCTCATGTGCGCTATGCAGCTAAAAAAGCAGCCAAAGCCTCAGCAGAGTTACGGAAAATCCTCCCACGGACCAGAGGAGCAAGCGACTCTCGGCGCCGATTCTTAGCATCAGTAATAGACAGCATCATGTTATACGCCGCACCCTTATGGGAACGCACGACTACAAGAGCTACAACACGTCGCCTCCTCAACAAGACCCAAAGACCTATGGCGCTTAACCTAACACGAGCAAGTCGCACGGCCTCCACAGCAGCCGTACAGGTACTCTCCAGACAAATTCCCTGGGACTTGAGAGTAAAAGAATTGGCATCAAGAAACCCTGTAACCAACGTTCTCACGGAGGGCACACTAGTCAGCAGAACCGACACACTAAGCGAATGGAGCCAGCAATGGGAAGCAATCCAGCCGGGCCATCCTGGATATTGGACAAGATAAATACTTCCTGATGTTAAAAAATGGTACAGCCTCAAACACGGCTCGCTTACCTACCCACTCGCGCAACTGTTAACAGGCCATGGTGCCTGTTTTCAGCAGTACCTACACCGCATCAGTAAAACTGACTCCCCTGTATGCCGCATGTGCAACTCGGGGGAGCCGGACTATGTTAGGCACTGCTATGAGCGGTGCTCCTTCTTCGACACTGAACGAGAGCTATTGTCCCGGAACCTAGGACTGCAGAACCCCCTGACATGGCAGGCCCTTGTAGTGTCGCTCTTCAAAGATCACAAATCCTGGATTCTAGTGAGAAGATTCGCACAAGGTATCTCTGAGGCAAAAATAACCGCCGCACAAAGCCGAGCAGCCTAAATGGCAAGAAGAGTGGCCAGGTGAAGTAATCTCGAAAAAACAGTACTGCGGCCACCCCCCGTCAAGGGGCAAAGAGGACGACTGGATTTTAGTGGGTGCGAGTCCCACACTACCGAGGCTTTAACAACGTCGCCCGGTGTGCATAACGCATTTTACCAGTTACCTCTATGAAAAAAAAAAAATATATATATATATATTTATATATATATATATATTTCATCTATCTGATATATATATATATATATATATATATATATATATATATATATATATATTATATATATTTCATTTATCTGATATATATATATATATATATTTTTTTTTTTGGGGTTTTTCTTTTTCAAATTTTTTTACGCACTGTTACTACAAGTGAGGGGTGTTCCGCCTCTCAAGCCGTGTGGGACTTGACTCTAGCTGTTGTATGTTGATCCGCCAAGACCCCTACCCACTAAACACACCTCTCACTTAAGCTTTACTCTCTACTAGCCTAGATATCCACAGAACAGTACTATGGGTCATTAGGGAAAGTGGCGAACATCTAACGAATCATTTGGCCGAGGTCACTCGCGGGTTCCCCCACCGGTCCGACGTGTTTTTTCCAACACCTGCGAACCCGTAGGATTACAAGCCACGTCATCTGTTGATGTCGTAAGCGCTATCCGTTCTTTTCTGTGCCTGCCGAACTCGGCTTTCGTTTTCATCACTACAGTTGCCATTTCCTCACCCAACTTCCATGCTGATGCTGTGCTGCAAATGAATTCCACAAACATCCTCATGTTACTTCTTGGCGGGTCCGTTGTTGTGGCTCCTCGTTTTTTTTTCTTCTCTGGTCCTTTTCAATCTTAGCCGCGCTACGGCGCTTGTCCTTGCCTTTGGTTTACATATTGATTACGTTTCAATGTCGTATTTAGCACCATCGTAATTAACTTAGCGGCGGAGCTATGTAATCAATTTGTGTCAAATGCCGCTGCCATAGAGTCAAAAGTAAGGTTAAAAAAATATACCGAAATGCGCAAAACAGTTGTTAGTATTTAGGATGTGACTGCTTTGAATTACTTCCATACTTGCACGATTCAGCACCTACGAAGTGTGTTATGTTTTAAAAGTTTACATTAAACGAAAATGCCGTGCTTGTGACTTGGGTTCAGACATTGGGCGACGTTTGGCGCGTCAGCGGCCGCTCCAAGATAGGATTTCCACCAGTATGGCCGTGCAAGCAAGTGTATAAATGTACTATCTGCGTGCTAGGTAGTAAGGACACCATAGATTACCCATAGTAGTATTAACCGAAGATCTGGGAGGTTTAGAGTGAACCTTAAGAGAGGCTACGGTTTTCAAAACATCAAAAACCCGGAGTTTTAGTCGGTGACGCCGGTAGTCTTGCGGCGAGTCCGACACTGTTCGGCCCACATCCAAAGATGGTGTCCGTTCGTACACAAAAATGAATAATAAAAAAATGTAGTAAGAACACGCACAGTTACTACTGACCCTACTGACCGACACAACCAAAAGCCGACGCGAAACGTGGTCCTCTGGTATATTTCAGACTATTTTATATGACACTTACCGCGTCCCGTGGTGGTAGGTAATCCCGAGCCAGCAGCGGTGCGCTTCCATAACGATCGAGATCATCACAGACCATCGCGCTTATCATTCTACCTCACACACTACAATAAGCTTGTAGGCTATCAATCGTGGCGACCGACGCGGCCAAATTACGCGGACTATTACGAGAAAACACGACACTTTGCTGCCCGAATGCATCGCTGTCACCACACAAAATAGACACACGCAGTGCCGTGTGAATTGGGACCTTACGCAAGGATGATCAGAATTGTGGTGCCGCTGAACACGGGAGCACAATCATGTCATTGTGACGCCGCTGTGCGAAGCTACGCCGATGTGCTGAACAACGCACTGTGCTCGTTTGAGAGGGGGGGGGGGACGACCTTAGAACGTTTGCTTCAGAGCAATATGTGCAGCGCACGCGCGCCAAACCGGTATTGACGAGAGACTGGATGAGAGAGCCCGACTGTACTGGCTTGTAGTGGAAAAGCGTTTCCGTTGTGTGTGGTTTTTAAAAGCAAGAGCTCTAGCGAAGCATCATATCGATCACAGTTGCTCAACAAAGCAACACATTTCCGCCAGATTGCAGTAGCAAGCGTGAGACTCATAAACCTATATATATATACAAATATATATATATATATATATATATATATATATCCTCTTTTTCAAAGCGTTATCTGGCAGTTTTTGCCGACTTCTCGGCTATGTGAAAATGTAGAGTGGGAATGCATTCGACGCATTCATACTTATATATGCATAGCTTTAATGAGCTTGGGAGGACATAGAGTATCGCGATGACAGTGCAGAATCATCTTTCAAGATTCGTATGGTGTGTGTGCGAGATACATAGATAACAATATCGGACAGATTCATTGCTTCTCCCCGGGCAAAATCGAGAGCACAACATGAACAATAACAACACGAAAAAGGCGCAAACGCGATAGAAGCCTGTGCGTAGCCCCAAGCTGTTATCGCGTTTGCGCCGGTGGCAAAATAATGAAACATTCAGAGTCGGGCAGGCGATTTACAATCTAGATCCCACAATCGAACCCCCGAAAGACATTAAGTGTATTAAACGATAAACAGCCAACTTTGTCCATTTTCTCTAGATAGGGGTTTGATCGTACCTAGCGTAAAACTCGCTAGAGGCACTGTATGTACAGGGTGTACCGTTTAAATTGGCCTTTTTGAAGCCGTACCTAAGTGAAAACAGATCTTTTGATGATTTGCGTCAATAGACAGGGTAACTCCAGACGAACAGTTTTGCTTAATATAGCTCACGGCCACGCTGATTACTTTTCATTTTAATTAAGGGTCTAAATCTCAAAAAAGCCCGTGCCAAAAACCCCAATCTAACTTAGAACGCTTTCTTAATAGCGGACGTAAGCGAATCTATGTTAGCATGTCAAGACTTGGTAGATTCTCGCTCCATTACGTTATCTAGCAGTTCAACGAATCCCGTTACATGCCGCACATGAGGTGTTTTTGATGTGAGAGCCCTGTTCAGGATCACGCCCAAATACTTAGCCATGTGCGTAGGTATTACTCGGTGTCCTCCCAGGCCTAAGTTTTACGGAGCCTTGGAGTATATCCGACACACACTCCACAAGGTGGCTTGATGCAACCACTTTTGGTATTGTTGCGTTCATTCCAAACGAAGACATTTTTGCCCCCTTGTTGCAGTGATTTTTTTATTTACCGAGCTGTACTTAACCCAAAGGTTTGGTAAACGAATTCTGGGAGACCCCATATATATATATATATATATATATATATAGGTTCTCCCGGAATTCGTTTATATTAAGCAGATAATAACCTTGTAATAATAACCAGATAATAGCCATTCTCAGTCAGCGTAAGGAGGTAATCATTGTCAATTCAATACTAAAAGAAATAGTGGCGAATTACTAGAACGGAGCGAGAGATCGTCGTTATTTGGCTTAGCCGACAACTAGACTAATATAGTGTCTAAACAAGATAGGGTTTGCAAACGATATTGCAGATGTGCAGTTTATCATGAGGCTTGCGAATCGTATGTACCTCAGCAAGGGCTATCCGATCGATCCGTCGTACGTCGACCAATTGAAGACCACATACCATGCCGATGCCGTCAATGTCGACTTCGCCGCCGAAGGCCCTGCCGTCCAAAAGCAAATCAACGAATTCGTTCGCGAACGAACTAACAATCTCATTCCACAGATTCTTCCTAGCCCGCTTGCTGCGAGCACGGTACTCGCGCTCGTCAACTCTGTATACTTTAAGGGCGATTGGACAGAAGCCATGACCGAGAAGAATCAGGTGATGCTCTTTAACAAGGATTCGAAAGTCCATCAGCAAGAGTACTCCAATTGGCTCAACACGGAAGACAAGTTAGTGCAGTTTCAATAAGACTTTAGCTTCGGTGTGTATACTGCAATATATTACACATGGTGTTTCTAATCAAGTACACAAATTTTACGAAATTAGTGAAACTTTTCAAACAATTATTTTTTTACAGTTTAGGGTTTAAATTGCAATAATGTGTTATACTGATGTGGATTGGACATCACTTTATAAACGGCGCCATTGCGGATGAACGAGTTTTCCGCAGAAAAACCAGACGTTCCGTCGTGTCCAAGGCAAGAACTACAAAAATGTTTCTGCGTCTGAAATATACTCATACGGGCTACAAGAAGGCAAATAGTAACTAATGACTTTAAGAAGAGTTTGCAAAAATTTAGTATCCTAGTGGTTTTGAATTGCGATCATTGTTAGGCAAATTGTAACATTTAAGGGATCGATAGTTAGTTCGTTATTACGATTACCGTAAGCCGTTTTTTGCCCCGATGTCGGCAAACAAAACGACTTACGGAAATCATATCATAAATCAAACCGCAATCAATGCTCTTAATGTGACAAGTTGCCTTTTTGTAGCCAGCATGAGTATCTTTTAGTTGAAGCAGCATTTTCTGAAGACGACGACGACGATATATAAACTTCTCTCTCTCTACCGAACAACCTGTTCACCCGCAATGATGCCTTTCATAAAGTGATGTCCGAATATCCGCATTGCTACAACAAGTGATAGTAATTTCACTGTCACTTTAAATCAAAACATTTTGGCCCCCCATTTCATTGAGAAAAAAAATGGTTCTACCACCCCCAGGTGTACTTAATAAACAAATTATTTCTTAAGCTAGAACACTTTATAGGTCATAATAGCTATGAAAGTTTGCCATTTTGGTTCTTACGAAATCTTTTTACCTGCTGCATACTTCCATTGTCACTGGAGCCGTTTCTGTCGATGTCTCGCCAGCAACTGCTACCCACAATTTGAAAGTGGTGGTGTATTTATCCAAAAAAAAGAGAAAAAGGAAAACTGAAAAAGAATAAGAATTATTATCTTAATTGCCAAAATGGTAAACTTTTTCAGTCTATTTTTTCTCGTCCCAAGGAGAGCATAGGCTCAGTGCTGGGTGGTTGTCGCTGCGTTCCGCCGATCGTCCTCCTTACGCCGGCCTTCGTTAAAAAAACTAATTTTAATTTTCGTCTTGAACTTGAACGGTGCGAGTGATAACTCTTGGCCTGTTCCGCTATGAAATATATTATATATAATAAATATATAATAAAATATATAGCTGCAGCGTTATGCGCCCCTGATATAAAAGGGTGATATGTGTACACACACTTATCAAGCGAATAAATCAATCAATCAATAATAAGCACACGTACGACTACATGCTTAGGATCTATTTCAGATGCTTAAAGAGTAGGCTGTCGTAAGGTAGCATTCTACGAATGTGCCGACACGATATCTAAACAACACCCGTTCGTCGTGTTTTCAATTTTAGTATGCCGTATCTGGAATCGGCAGCACTGCGCGCAAAACTCATTCGCATACCATATAAGTCGAGCAAATATTCGGCAAGCATGCTTATCATTGTACCTGAAGACCTTCTCTGTGACGGCAACCAGTGGCTTCACGACGTCAAGTGGACGGACATACAACAGGAACTCAGCAAAATGCGGAGTAAGGGTTATCTCGAACTCTTTTGCGTATAGTGGTGCTCAAAAATTATAAACTGAACTCTATTAGCCGGTCGCCACATTAGCAAGCAAAGGCAACCGCGCAATGTGTGTGCACTTGCCAATGTCTATAGAGTAAGATCTAACCAACTCATCATGCGCAATACCTATGATTTCTACGCTGTATTGACTCATTGCAGTGACAAGAGTGAACCTGACAATGCCTCGTTTTGAGGTCGGTGCTCGTCTTCAACTAGAAAATACGTTGCCTTCAATGGGAATGCCCTCTGCCTTCGACACGGCGACATCGGATCTGTCTGGAATGGTGACTGACAAAGGCCAACGCCTTAGCATTGATCAGGTTATACACCAGACAAAGGTTGGTGAATTTTGCAACTGCGCTACACGCGCGCCGCTTGCCCAATTAATTCAAAACTAATCCACGTTATACTTATTTTGGTTACCTCCGAGAAAAAACGTCTTTCTTCGACACTGTAGTCGGCTTATACGCTTTTAGATAATGTAGATAGGCGATGGTACTAACTTTTTGATCTACCATATATATATATATATATATATATATATATATATATATATATATATATATATATATATATATATATATATTATTAACCATAATTTTTTCAAACTATTATTTACATCCTCGCTAGATGACCGTCACGAAATACGGCACAGAAGCTGCTGCGGCTACAGTTCTCACGGTGATGCTAACTTCGTATCAGATACCAACCGAACCCATCACTATGGTCGTTGATCGCGCGTTCTACTTCGCAATCCTCTATGGCACGTATGATGCAGCCGACGTAATGCCGCTTTTCAACGGAGTCATCTATAAAATGTAGTTAAGGCGTAGATGAGACAATGGTTAGCAAATTGAGACTAATCACATCAAACAAATGAGGCTCTGCTGAAAAGGTGTTCTATGCAAAGCAACTGCGAATATCAGTTCACTGCTGAAACAATGATGATCAATATATATGCCTTTCCCCTTTATATAATTAAGTTTATTTTCTTTTTTGCGCGCCGTAATGATAAGTAGTGGAAATTCATATGAATCATCCAATATTAAGTTTTGCTCAAAAGCTGTTTTTCAAGGTGGCTTTTTTGCTTTCTGGGACGTAGAAAACCTGGTTAATGCTGGCCGGTGGGTAGTATCAAAACTCGAGAAAAAGTGATATTCCTACTCACTAGACTTTATGCATTAAACCCAATCCAACCAAGAAACAATGTTCATATGGAAGAGAAGGCTTTCCGAAATATCGTAACCGCTAATCGTCATCCCAATCTGTAGGTAAGTCTTGCTTGTTTCCACAGGTTTTCTTTAGAACTTCTCCTAATGTCATTAGTATGTTTGGCTCTAGTCTCTGGATTGCAAAATAGCTACATTTTTGCTCTAGATATCGAACCGTAGCTATTTTGTCAGGAGTTGAATTTTCGGTACGGCAGCCCAAAAATGCGTGCCTTATCCGGCGCCCCTTTCATTTTCGTAGTCCGCAAGTTCTCATATCTTGGCTTCCTCATCTCCTCAAATGCGGTAAGTTTCTTTCAGAAAAATACTAAACAGTGCGGCAAAGTTCTCATGGCAACCTTTGGTGACACTAAGAAACCCCCGCCGACTATCATGGACTGCAGAATAAGCGGAATATAACATTTTAGAAGCACAAGTTCTCGGAAATCCTAGATGCTTAATGATGGACTGTATTTGGACTGAGTTCAACCGATCATCTCGAGACAGCCGCGTGGCCAACATCATACCGGAGGATGGATTTGACATTAGCATAATCATAGTGCCAGCGTTCTTTTGGCGTACTGTCTTGTACGTTAACGAGGGTGGGTCGGAAAGTGTAAGTCCTTTGAGTTTTAAAAATGCAGCCGAAACCGCTAAGGTTTTCTGGTTTGTTTTATACAGAAGTGCCATTCGTTAGCTGAACACAGGCTAATGTTCGCCAAATTTGGCGTTTGTTTTTTGAGTTTAGATCGAAGAAGTAAAGAAAACTTGGTTCGGCAATTTTTACGGAGCTGAAAATTGAGGAGCAGCGAATTAATGCACCAGATTGTGTGTTAAACCCATATGCTCTAAAGTGGTGGAAATGTTACGAGCTGCTTATGGTGATCAAGCAGGGTCTCGAAATACTGTGTATACGCGGTACCGTCGATTTCGCGGCGTACGTGAAGATACCGAAAATGAGAATTCGCAGAAGCAACTCAACTCGATTCCAAGAACGTATTTAAAATGTGTTTCGAAATGTGGGAAAAAGTGGCACACGTGCATTGCAACGGAAGTTAATTTAAAAGAACACTTAAGAAGATTAAATAATTATTATGTTTCATAAATATTATATATTTTTGTGTGCTGAAGCTGCATCAAAGTGTTTCGAGACAAGTATCAATCTAGCGTTCTGCTAGTTCTATTATGGGCCAAACCGCCGGACATACCGCTGGCCTGCGAAAACCGCAGTTAGATGCCGATTTTTCATTCCGCTAGCCCTCAACTTAATTCTCTTCATTGCTGCTGTTTCACGAATGTACGCTCGTACTCCCTTTTTCTTTACCGTGTTCAGGACCACCCTCCAATTTGCGCTGTTAAACGCATTCTTTACATCCAGCAATTTCTGGAGGCAAAAATTACGAACTCTGGGGCTTTTCTGTCTCTCTCCTTCGGCCTTAGCGAGTATCTTGCTAATGTATCTGCTAATTGCCGCAGCTGCGAATATATATATATATATATATATATGCAAGTTGGCGCCGTTGCGTCGTATGGGATTATTCTAGTATGGAACAATCTCAATGTGGAAATTCTGCGGTCGCCGTCAGATATGCCGGGCCCTTTGGCCCGATAATCTTACAATATGTATATATCAGAACTCTCCGATTCGGATATGTATGAATGTATGTATGTATATATATATATATATATATATATAGCACAACTCTCCGACTTGCCCTTGCATATTTTAGGATTCTCGGGCCCAAGAGCCCCGGCGGTGACTGGCATTTCTGATGGTGACCGCATAATTTGCATACGCAATAATTAATTCCAGTGCGGCAACACAGCTTATGGTGAAAATCCGTGAGCAGAGTGGCGGTTATTTACGCACTATTGATCATTGCATACGTTCTGTAGATTGCTACGACGGAACTCTGTGGTGTTGTTGGCGGGAATTAAGTGGTTCGACTAGTTCCTCGATAAACGGTGTTGTTCTGGGCCGACAATAGGTTAATAGTTTCGGGCTATTACGAAGAGGCTCAAAACCCTTTCGAGGAACCTTGCCTTTACGGTGTCAAGGTTAAAAAGCTGCTGTACATTGAGATTGTTTCATATTAGAATAATTTCGTACGACGCAACGGATCAACTTTTAGGCTAAAGAGAGCGCCGAAATTCAACCTGCTGAGCTTTGAGCGCATCGCCCAAGCAAAACTTCATCGCTTTGGTCTTCTGAACATTAATAATTATTATTATTTATTATAACATCGCCTTTCGGTGTTGTTAGATACATTAGGCGTGTTGATTAGATCTCTAAAACGGCATTCGATTCCGCGAATCTTAAGACTTATATAAAATATGTTGTATATGCATCTCCGGAAATTGTCATCGATTCAACACCCAGACAGCTGGCGCTGATTGACATGTTGCATAGTGATATTTATTGCAAATAAGGCTGCAAAGTGTGCAGCGACACTTTCGTAAGATTTTTGGAACCCAGTGCGATGGGCCGGCAATGCTGGACAATTCATCCATGGATTGTCCAACATTGCCTGTGTTTTGTAGAACGCCTCTGGCACTTCTTTCATCTTCTGCATTTTCTACATTATTATTCAATCCACTATGTCTGAAATACATTAATAGCACATGCGTAAGCATCTTTTCAGGTGCATGAGCGCTCGAATATGTAGTACCAGATCATTCTCGTAGAAATTGGCTTCATTTTTTTTCTGGGGCCGTGCGGTGCTTCATAGTCAACAGACACTGCATGCAGCTGTTGCCGTTTCACTTCTACAGAGGCCCCGATGTGATTTAGAAGATCTTGCAATGCTGGTACAGTTGAGTGTTGTTCCGTGCTTCTTTTCTTAGGTCTCAGCATAGGTTGATAGACGCCTCGCTCGTATGCTTAATATAATCGTATACATAATGGCCTTTGGGAAAAATCTTCAATTAGCGACCAAGTTCCTGGGAGTTGTGTCCCGTTGCTAAGCATTTGTTCAATGGCGAACACCCAAAGTGTTGTTGCTACAACTGCCATCCTGATGTGCTCAGTCCAAACAGGATCGAGGCCAAACGAGCTGCTCTCTCTCTCTCTATAGAGCAGCATGTCTATAGAGCCTCGAACCTCCACGAAAAATGTGAGAAGGGAGCATCCAACTGTTGAATAGAAGTGTTTACAAGACAAATGCATATATATATACAATTCAATGTTGGAATGTTAGCAGTGCTCCAGTGTTGTTCTCCAGGAAAAAATAAAAAAAAATCTGTGTGAATGTAAAAAAAACGGCGATTGTCCATTTGACCTCCCGCAAGCCTTTTGACTGAAAAAATCAATCCCTTAGAGGAATAATTGTTGGCTTTAAGCCACCTCCACCGACGTTACCAATTAGCCATTTCTAAGATTAGTAAGAACGAACGTTATGTTAAAAGGATTATCCGTTTTGTTCTCTCTTGGTATGTCTATCTTTCTTGCTTTCGAATTTTTGCAATGAACATAGGATTGAGAATGTATCTCTGTACGTAAGGATAACGCGTTCAACTGCTTAAACGCGCTGTTTGAAATAAAGCCAGCATACGAATGTTGAGGTAAAACTAGAATTTTATAAAGGTTATAATCGGATAATCTTCTGGTGATTTTTTTCTATCATCTCTATGGTAGCCCATAGAGATCTTTGACTGGTTGGACTATAAGAATAATCTCGCTGCTGAACGTGCATTAGTGTTTACCCTAAGAAAAAAATAACCAAATTTGAAGGGTAAGATAGGTGATCGTTTTTGACGTTGGTTTATTTGGGTATGTTTACCGTTTATTGGTTTATTTGCCGATACCTAGGCGTATTAGAAGTAGCATATTTTTAAAAATGCTTTCCACTTTAACATCAGAGTATTATTTGTAAGGGAGTGACTGAGGTGGCTCAAGTTAAAACAAAAAACCCGAAGAATATCGTGATGTCCACGACAGAACATGTGATCTTAGCTTCTACGGGCAACTATTTCCCGTCGGTAGCCCGCTTGGGTCTAAAGCAGCATGGAGTTGTGTTGTATCGAATTCCAATGCAGTGCTTCAAGTGCTACAGTATGGATCACTTTGCCGCCGATTGTAAGGTTCTGAAGCCAAAGTCTAGGAGGTGTGGCTCCCTGAAACATCTTAGAAAGGAGTGCAAAGCTCGGGCCAGGTGTTTCCTATGTAATGGCGAGCACGAGGCTACACGGGGTTCTTGCCCCGCTAGTTTGAGTCGTAAAGAGATGTTAAAGCAAGTCATAACAATATCGAGAAACAGCCGAACGCTGCAGCCGTGCCGCTTTGCGCCCCCGTCGAAGACGTTCAAGCCTCCGAAAACTTCACGAAACGCAGTTAGTCGTCTGTTGTAGAGAACGGCATTTAAGTGAGTGACACCACCGCCATAAACCGAGAAGTCGACCCCGGAGCAAGGTCTACGAAGAAGGTGGCACCCTCCGACATGGCTGCTGAATTAGTACAGGGGCTACTGGACAGAATCGTTCCTTGCATAAAAGAAGCGATTCAAACAGCAGTCACCAGCGTTATTGGAAAGCTGCTTCCCTCCTTGTTCCCCAGAGTCTCCGTAGAAGAGAAAAGTGACAAGCCGACTAAAATTATCAACAGCACTCCCCTTGAAGTCTCAATACGAGAATCCATAGAAACATCTTTGCGAAAAGCACTTCGCGTCGTATAGGCTTGGTGCAGAGTTAACCAAGAGAGATAAGCCTCGAGACGGATCGTGACTGCCTTGCACAACAATTACTGACGTCCTAGCATCAAAGAAACCTCAATCTAGTCAAAACAAAAAGTCGACAATTAGATTCTCTCAGTGGAACTGTGAAGGTATTAAATCGAGTTTACGATTACTTCCCTTAACGGACCAATTCGACGTGTTAGTTATTACCGAGACCTGGGCCGCCAAGCCCACAGTCATCCCCAATTGGCGTGTAGCGGAATGTCTAGGTACCCAATCAGAAGGACCAGGTCGAACGAGTGGAGGAGTTGCTGTCATATATAATAGTAAACTTCCTGGAATTCATCCTTGCTACAGTAAAGACAATTGCGTAATTCTTAAGGGAGACACAATAAATGTGATTGCAGCCTACTATAGTCCATCATAGAGTATACGGAAATTCTGCTGGAGAAACTGATAGCGTCTCTAGATATAGTAGACTTGAAGATAATAACTGTACTCTGCGGCGATCTCAACTGTCCACTTACAGGTAGTTCAATAAGTTCTTAGAATGAAAACCAAGAATTTTCCAAATCATATTTTTAAATTTATCTTATTCGATATACTCCCCGAGATGCTCAATACACTTTTCCCACCAAGATTTCAGAGCTTTTATACCCCTTAAGTAGAATTCCGCGTCTTTCGACTGAAAATAGGCATTGACAGCAGCCTTAACCTCTTCATTGCTGGAAAAACGCTTTCCACCGAGACTATTCTTCAAATGTTCAAAGAGGAAATCATCAGAGGGGGTCAGGTCTGGAGAATAGGAAGGTTGTTCAATAAGTTCGAACCTCAGTTGGGCCAGTTTTGCCGATGCTTGCCGGGACTTGTGTGCAGGAGCATTGTCACGATGAGTTCTTGCTAAAGGCAGTCCAACAGTCTTGCATAATATTCTCCTGTGATCGTTTTACCGCTCTCAAGGTAGTCGACCAGCATTATTCTACGTTGGTCTTAAAAAACTGTAGCCATCACCTTTCCGGTCAATGCCGTTGTCCGCACCCTCTTCGGAGGTCCTTCATCAGGTGCACACCATTGGCAAGATGCTTCTTGGGTCTCGGGAGTGTAGTGATGGACCCAGCTTTCATCGACGGTCATGAATCTGCGCCAAAAATCCGACGGATTGTTCGACATCTTGGCCAAATTTCGCTGTGAAGCGAAAACAGACGCGTTGTTTGGCCTTGGTTGAGCAAATGCGGCAGCCATTTTGCTCTGAGCTTTTTCATCTTCAAGTTTTCGTGCAGGATGAAATGCACTCTACCCAAACTGATCCCCAAGGCCTCTATCTCCCTAATAGTCACTCGCTTATCTGCGGCAACGATTTTCCGCACTTTTTCCACGTTTTCCTCATCAGTTGCCGTTTTTGGGTGTCCTGAACGTAGTTCATCCTCGGTGCTCCTGCGACCTCTTTTTAACTCATTAATCCAGTTGGAAACAGTGGCAAAACATGGCGCAGAGTCACCGTACACCTCGTCTAACTCAGTTTTCACTTGGGTCGCATTCCAACCTTTGAAATAAAAATGCTTGATAACCACTCGAAACTCTTTTTCTCCATTTTTCAAAATCACGCCGATACGTTGCACGGGAAAAGCGATCAAACGAAATCGCAACGGCCAATCATCATAATATTTTGACTGCTAGCATTCGAAAAGTTGCAGTTCCTAATAGCAGTGGAAGCGCGCCAAAATTCGAATTCTAAAAAGCTCATTATAAGAACTTATTGAACTACCATAAGGCAAAGCACCCAAGAACAGCGTCACTGTTGAACGTACTGGCGTCTCGGAGCATGTGGGTTGTATCTACAGCTGATGACTCGACGTTTATCGCGCCGCAAGGACAATCGACAATAGATATATTTGCTACAAATGCTGATCTGCGTAATGTAGAATATAGAGGAATACAACGGGATACCCTGGCGTTTGGAGTGAAGTGGCATTTACCAGTTGCAATAAATATCTCACTTGGCAAGCAAACTTAATACAGCAAGCGGCAAAACGAGCTCGTAGTAAGTTTGTCCCATGGTACAATCAGCAGTGCCGCTCTTTCAAGCACTACACGGTGCAAGCATACATCCTAGCTCGTACACGCCCTGAGATGATGCCACTTTACACTCAACTAAGCCGCGCGTACAAGAAAATGGTAAAGAAAGCTATAAAAGAGCATGAAGAGCGAAGTGAGTACAAGTTACTGGTCGAGGCACACCAATCACAACACAAATGGTTGCGTGCCGATTGACGCGCCACTGCATGTCCAATCCAGCTTGAGAAGTTAAACGAGCACTTCCGTAAAATGTTTGCCGGTGCGGTAACCATTCCGAGCGATGCTCCTGTAGTATTTTCTGCATGGAGCGAGCGAATCCAGGAAGCTCGCCAGGCCCTGTCTCGCCCTTTTATCGACTCAGAGGTAACTGAAGCAATGGTAAAGGCGCCGCTGGGTAAGGCACCCGGACCTGACCTAGTGGTAAACGAACATCTTCGGCAGGCCACGTTGTTAGTGCCGTGTTTCACTGCTCTTTTCAGTGAAGTGCTTAGAACATCCCAATTACCCGTGGAATGGAGAACCAGTCTTCTTAGTATCATTGCTAAGGGAAAGGGAGACCCGCTGGCTCCATCATCCTACCGAGGAATAACGAAAAAGAGCGTAATATATAAGCTTCTATCGGCCATCTTAACCCGTCGCCTGAAAGTATTTTTAGAAACTACCGGGACACTTCCTGAGCAGCAACACGAATTCAGAAAAGGCAGATCAACAATGACTGCGTGCGCCGTGCTTCTAAACTCGGTGAATCGTATACTTCGTGTCAGGGGGAATTATCTATTCGCCGTGTTTGTGGCCTTCAAGGCGGCCTTTGATACGGCCTCGCAAACGATCACCATTGACAAGCTGGCACACAGTGGAGTCCCACTGAGCATGCTAGAGCTTCTAAGAAGCATCTTACAAGGGGGACTGGTAATAATAGACGACGGGGTTGCTGAACACGCGCCGATCACTCAGACCACCGGTGTTGCTCAGGATGATAACCTGAGTTCTCTGCTGTTCTCAATGTTAGTAAGCAATCTCCCGGCGGAAATACATAGTCGGCATTCACAAGTGAAAACGCGTATGTATGCCGATGATTTTGTATTGTTCTCCCGAAGTCGCTTTCACTTGCAGCAGTCGTTTGTAACTCTGCAGGGCTATGTAAATCGGAACAAATTGGAGATCAATGCGAGCAAGACAAAAGCGATGAAATTCCGACGAGGAGGAAGACTGGCCAAAAGCGATGAGCTCCGACTGGATTCAGAAATAGTCAAAGTCGTTCCATACTTTCCCTACCTGGGGGTCGTGTTTTCTTCACGTAGCACAAGTTTCTCCAGGCATGTTGAAGAAAGAGTCCGAAAAGGCCTACAACCCTTTTACAGTGTCAAGGACCCATGCAAACTGTCGATGGAGGTTGCTGTTAACCTGTTTAACCTGAAGATTGCACCCACAGCATCTTACGGTGTTCAGGTAATCTGGCCGTATCTCACGAGATCGAACCTAAAGGCGTTTGATCAACTCAAAGCCAGTTTCTAAAGAAAGCATTGAACGTCCACCGCACTAGCCTGAATAGGTTAGTGTACTTACTGGCATCGTCGTTGTTAATCGTTGAGGACTTACAGAGGATGTACAACCTGCCGAAGACGACGGTTTTTAGAGAACACGTCTTAAAATGGGAAAATAAAATGGCCGACATCGACCCGCTGTTTTATGAAACGGGAACAATGACGTCGGATTTGTGGAGAGCCTGCAGTTATGAGGAAAAGCATCTAATCAACAGATTTGCCGTCTACGGCTTCCATCTGAAGATCTGTGCGCGCAAGAAGTTTCATGAGATATCGGCAGAGTGTATGTGTAAACTTTGTGGCTGCCCGTGTGATTTATATCACCTTCAGCGTTGTGAAAGAGCAAATACGCTGTCTCAACTCTGGAAATGCGATGTCTATGATGTATATTCGTAAACCAATCATTGGTTAATAAAACTACTACTGTGTATCTGCTGGCGGACACTCCGTTGTTCGTCGAGGATCTGAAGAGATGCTTCAACCTGCCAGAGACTCCCGCCTACAAGGAATTCATTCGCATGTGGGAGGACAAGATGGCGAACATCGACCCGGACATCTTTGACACGGGTGCCATGCGAGACAGCACCTGGAAGGACCTAGGCCGCACAAACCGCCACATAGTGACTCGTTTCACGGTACACGGGTTAGTAAAAAAAAAGTAGTAATAAAACTACTACTACTTATGTATTATTTGTGAGGCACACCGTAATGGACTAAAGAACAAAAATCTGAATACAAAATATAAGGCAGGATTGTGGATGCCAGAAGAACATTCACCGCATTCACTCAGGCTATTATTTTCGTTCATACACAATAGTCTGTTCGTTAGATGATCAAATGTTCATATAAATGTATGTTAGTAAGGTTTACTTTCTCTCATTTTTGATCAGCATTTGATGCTTTTCTCTGACGAATACTTTTGAAAATTTTAAGTGTATACAACTACAATCAAATGTTTGCTCTTTATTTTAAGGGCCAATCTTGAATCATTTGTCAGAACGAAAAATAGCAATCGATTTTTCTCGAATTTTGTTTAGTAAAACCATGCTGTCTAATAAATTTATAGGCATATGAGATGCGCTTAACTAGTATTTTCTTAAAAATTATAAAGTTAGTTTATGACCGTGTAAATGGTAGTTATCAACACTATATTCTGTCCCTTTTTGTGAGCTGGCGTTCTAGAACTGTAAACTGTAAATAATTATGAAGCGTGTAAAATAGTCAGAGATGAATCTATTTGACCATGAAATCTGTAATAAATAGAAAAACAATGGTTCACACATTACAGTAGAACTTTTGTGTTCTTAGTCTGACAAACAGGTTCTGTATAGTGAAAAGTCTTACAACTGTTACTATTATGAAATTATGGTAGCTGACAAGGCAAGCAAAACACCTTCATATAGTCAAAAGGGCGGATTATTACAACATTTTAGAATTGACACAAATTCTTAGAATGTATGACGCAAAGTCTGTTCAATTTGGCAAATTCACACTTTTTATTGTGACACGAGAACAGATTATTGATTCCCTCTGTTCTTGTGGTTTCGACGGGGTTGCCTCTGGAATTATTTAGGCGAATAATTAAAAAAATTATTTGTTGTCCAAAGTTGCTTGCACACTTTGCATAAAAATTGCCATACTTCGCGACAATACGTGAATGTTCGTGCAACTAAACAACGAAATAAATGTGTATTTAATTCCCGCCCTTTTGTATTAAAACTGAACAATGTCTTGCATAAGAGTATGGTTTGAGGTATTATGCATGAAAGCTAAAAATAAAAACTTCTTTTGCAAATTCCCCTCTAAACGACAATGTCGTATTATCTGGGCGGCGTCATAATGTTTTCAGAGAAAGCAGAATTTCTCACAAACACGACGATATGCTTAGCTTTTGTATCGATACAATACAATACAATTCTCTTTTTATTAAAAAAAGGGGGTTTTAACAAGTCACATATTTTGTCGTCGTCCCGTGCGCGGCGGGCCAGGCGTCACGCAAAAGCATTGTTAACGACTTCGGCATTGGCTATTTCCAGTGCGTGAATAGTTACGCCGCTCCGTAAGTTGTTCGTCCTTACAGTGAAAAACTTTGAAAGTCGATTTTCTTTTATGATCTGTCTAAAAATACAAGTGTCCACCCGTCGTTGGTACTCCTCTACACTAGGGAGTACAATTTCGGCACGAGTAATTTTGCAGCGCCAGGACAGACGCTTAATGAACCTGTCCTGCACGCGTTGCAACAGTGCCACATCTTTCCCATGGAAGGGTGCCCAGACATGAGCGCAATACGTGAGTTTCGGTACTACTATTGTTTCATACAGTTTTATATACATTTTAAGGTCCTGCAAGATAAACGTTCTAAGAAGAAGGTTGCACACTCGAGTCGCTGCAGTCGCTGTTTCCACAATATGTTGCCGGAACTTAAGTTGGCGATCAAACGTCACTCCCAGGTCTTTGTACGCATTGACTTCATTTATAATGTTTCCGTCCAAGTAATACTTAGCATCATCAGGAATGGTCTTTAAGATTGCGCATTTTGGAACAGATATCTCCATTCGGTTAGCTTTAGGAGGACTCATTGTCCGGTAATCGTATATTTTGTGCTCCTATGTTAGGCAACAACACCAGTGTCATAGATTTTAGTAATATCAATCTTCCTCCAAAACAAGACTTCTCAGAGGTTATGTTTCATTGAAATACATGTTTACACTAACGAGCTCGACAATTCCCTATGCTTTATAAATATTTCAAGAATGCCGTATATATATATATATATATATATATAATATTTATGTGTGTTATTCGCTTGACATGTATGCCTAAATATACATGCTACTCGTATATATCAGGGGCGCTTAGAGTGGCAGCATAAGCAGACATATTGAGATATGTAGGGTTTTCCGAGTAGTCTTTGTGGCATACGGGCGCTGACTCTCGATATAGTTTATCATCTATTCTCAATGAGCATGGTTCAAGGAACCGAGCCGGGGACACTCCGGAGTATGGCAATCATGACTAGCGCACTAGTTCCATATATATATATATATATATATATATATATATGTAAACAATAATATGTGAAAATAACATATGTTTTCATTTTATTTAATCATTATTACTATATGCTGCGAAGATACTATGGCTACTTAAGCCAATAAAGTGTTTTCAACAAACTTAAATACTGTGTTGAAAAAAAAGCTACCTGCAAGCCGATGACAGGGAACAGAAACGACGTTTTCAATATTTCGTGGGTTCGTTTATGTTAGTTAGCAAGATAGCACAACCGTCCTTGAAGTACCCACAACCTAGAAAATGTGGCGCTACTGGAGCGAATGCATTCAGCTGCCTTCCAATACATTTTTGGTGTGTGGGTGTATATGCTAGTTACGATTCATGCATATGCATATATATATAGGTTTCTTTATGTGTTTGTATATACGAGTTCGATGGTAGGCAAAAGCCAGGCAGGGCAAGATATGTATGTATGTATAAATATATATATATATAGAAAGAGAGAGGGAGATATATAAAGAGGAAAGAGCTAGACAACGCAAGGATCTCGTGTCGTTATCGGCCGGAAGAAAATCGGTCACCGCCATCTCGAGCCGTCGCACGCTCGGCTGGAGACTCTGTCAGCCTCTGACAGGCTGACAAACAGTCTGCTTCTGTCGATGTGATTCCATTCATGATGACGATGATGATGATAATAACAATAATGGTGATGATAACAATGATTATGATGATGTTAATGGCGATACTAATGATTATGATAGTGGTGGTGGTGGTAAGGATGGTGGTAATGATGACGATGATGGTGATGATGGCGCCCTCGAGTTCTGGCGAGTAAGCATGGAGGCGGACAGCGCATGAGGGCTGATGAAGGGGAAGAGGAGGAGGAGGAGAACAAGGAGCTAAACGACAATAATAAAATACGAAGCAACAACAACGCACAGGAGACGGCGATATTTGGCGAGGAGAATGCGGGATTAATAAGGGACATACATGCTGATACGGCCGATGCGATTGGGCGAGGCGCGACAGAGGAGCTGCCGGGCAGGCGAGCAGGCGGGGCAGGGCGGGTGGATGGATGACAAATCGGCAGGCGAACGGGCAAACAAAGCCACTCTGCCAGACTGCCAGTCAGTCTCCCACGCTCCCGCCGTCACAGTTTGTCGTCCGACCAGGTCGACTTAGTCAGACCGATCGAAAACGTTGGCTGTGCGCAGTTTATTCACATCACCATTCAGTTACGACAGTTGGCCGTGTTACGGCCGTCGCTCTCGCTTCAATCGACGACGACAACAACGACCGCGACGACAACGACGACGACGACGACGACAACAACAACAACGACCGCGACGACAACGACGACGACGACGACGACGACAACAACAACAACAACGACGACGACTACAACAATACCACACATAGGACTACTAATATTACCAGCAGCAGCAGCAGTAGCAACAACAGCAACGGCATTGTCGGCGTAGTATCGGGTGTAGTAGTAGTAGGAGTAGTTAAAGGAGAGGTGGTACTACTAGAGGAGAAGTAGTAGTAGTTAAAGGAGAAAAGTATTAGTTAAAGGAGAAATAGTATTAGTTAAAGGAGAAATAGTAGCAGTTAAATGAGAAGTAGTAGTAGTAGTTAAAGGAGCGACGTGGGCGCTCACGGTACGGCCTCCAAACGACTCAGGCCGACCCGACCCGCGCAAAGGACAGCCAGTCTGTTTGGGTACTTGCGATACTGGTGGTGACTGGCGTGAACGACGCTTGTCTACCGCTTCTTGTCGTCGTCGTCCTGTATCGATCTGAGCAGCTCGTCATCGTGTACCTTGTACCTGCCTTATCGAGGTCCTGTATCTGCTTTCCTTCTCGACGTCCTGTATCTGCTTTCCTTCTCGACGTCCTGTATCTGCTCTACTTCTCGACGTTCTGTATCTGCCCCCTGGACTTCTTCCTTTCTCGACGTTCTGCGCCCGGTGGTGGCGGGTGATCGTGGTGGTTGTAGTGATCGTTCTGATCATTGTTGTTGTTGTTGACCGCACACTGGCGGTCGCTGATCAAGTGCAACAAGCAATACTGGAAACCGACAACCAATAACAAACATCACCAATCGACCATAATGAAGTCATCCCCTATCTCGCCTGCTTCTGCCGGCCCTAGGACAACGACAAGGACAACGAGGACGGTCATGGTCCTGTTGGCGGTGGCAGGACTTTTCTTGGCAGGATCAGCTGCCCAAGCAGAGGCTGCGACCCCGCTTATGGTGGAGCCCACAGGCGCCGAACGACAGGTAAGCGATTCTTCAGCATACAATGGACTCTGCTGCTGGCTGGCTGGTGGCAGCGTCTGCGGTGGCGGGACAAATGTCTCCGTTGTTTGTTGTCGTTGGTGTTGGTGCTGTTGGTGTCGTTGTTACTGTTGTTGCTGCTGTTGTTGTTGTCCGTTCGACACTTCAACTTAGATCAATAGAGACTTTACACTGCCGGCCACCATTGGTGGTTTGGAGCCTTTGATCACTACCACTGTAAAGGCGGCGGTCCCAGGGGAGATTGACCAGCTCTAACCTTCCTTCCCTCAAACTCCCTCTCTACCTTCCTTATTGATCTCTCTCCCTCTCTCTGTTCTATCATGTTAGCCCGTTGGCGCGCCGTCCGACAGCAAAGCGTCACGACACGCAAGTCTGTGTATAGCGAAAATCTAGATAGATTGCCACATTTAACTACATCCTAATTATAGCTAATGGTCGACGCTCAGAAATCCTGAACGCAAGCGCACGCTTGCTAACAAAATTAAGCGTTCGTTTCTATATACTCATACATACAGGGTGTCCAAAAACAGTTCGCCAGACCCTGCGAAATCTTAGAAATTGTTGAAATAGGCCTTTTTTTATATTGAAGTGGAGAAAAGGGGCAAATGTCGTCTCGTCTAGAAGTAACAGTGAAATTGCGCATGTTTGTTATACCGATGTGGGGACATTGCCTTACAAAATTTGTGGTTGCAAGTGAACGAGTTAACCAGTAACAAAACTGGACATGGCGCGTTTGGAAGAATATTCGACTGAAAGACATCCGACATGCCCAGGGAAAGAAGAATAGTCGTATTGAAAACAAGTTGCAAAAATCGAGATCCTCTGACGCTTCATTTCACTGATCACGCTCATAAAATAAACGCATTTAGGATTCGCATTTCATAGGGACAACTTTTTGTACCAGATCAATGGTGCTTCTAATTCGTGATAGTATTTTCCTAGATATCCCTCTCCTGGTGTTGAATTCTTTTAATGTCCTGTTAAAAGATAGACTGGGACGTCAGCGGCTGGCGTACGCCGTTTTCAATTAACGATGCACACTAAATTCAAATGTATGTACTAGCAGTAACAGTTATTTGGGTACAAAGGTAATTATTAGGGATGCTCTATAATTGATCCATCCCATTAATTTGCTTCTTTTTATTTGCATGTGAACGCAATTTGCAACTGTTGGGTTGTTAATGCATCACCTTGGCGTATTTTAAATGTGTTGCCAGCGTCTTTGAAAATAATCATTTAGGCGTGTTGTTTCTTATAAAACGGAATGTACTACGTATTAGTAAACAGTGACTTGCGTTTAGCTTGGTGCGTACGTGTTTTTTCTATGTTCTCTAATCGATTTGTCACTCGCTTTGATTTACAACACACACTTTGCACAAACCTAAAAATGAAAGTCTGTTTCACGCATTTGACTTTGTCATGATTGACAACGGATTTGCCGAACAAGCTTCGTGTGCGAGCTTGATGCTTTGATGCCGTCACGTTGTCAAAGCCTGTCTCGATCGCTTAATATAAGCCGTAGTAATAATAGCAAAATCGGAAGCTATGTTGACCAAATATGTGTACACATAGGCCAACCCATATTCATACCGCCAATTTTGTTGCAGCTATGGAATGCTGTAGGAGAGTTCGGCCATGAACTTCTACAGGCATCCAGCAAAAGTGCTGCTCGGCTCCAAAACATGCTCATATCACCGCTTTCGGTACACCTAGCTCTATCGATGGCCCTCGAAGGGGCTCGCGGATCAACGAGGGACGCCATGCTTGAAACGCTGAAGGTTAAGGGACTCAAACCAGAGGCCCTTCGGCATGCCTACTCTGGTCTGACGGGACGCAAACATGAGAACACTACTCAGCCCGGCGACTCTTTTCCAGGTGAGTGATTACGAGTATATTGGTGACATCTTTGTCATCCCATACTTACGTAAAGCATTTTTATGCAGTACAGAACAACCCGGGGATTAGGTGCGGCGGCATATAGTACGCTCTTTGAAGTTTTAATTTTCCGACAGGTGTGAGTGTGGGATACACATAGAAAGTCACCGCCTGTGGGTAATAACTCTGCCAGTGGGGAAGGTCTCTCGTCGTCATATTCGAATTGATATCAAAAGCGGCGGGTTACTGGACCGAAATCATAGACAGTGCAAAGTCCGGTCCAGAAACGCTTCCGCAGGGGCGTCAACAATCTAACGTCTAAACGCAAACGACATTGCAGATGTGAAGTACATCATGAGGCTTGCTAATCGCATGTACTTGAACAAGGCCTATCGGATCGACGCGTCGTACGTCGACCAGTTGAAGACTACGTACCATGCTGATGCCGTCAATGTGGACTTCGCCGCCCAAGGCCCTGCCGTCCAAAAGGAGATCAACGAATTCGTTCGCGAAAAGACCAACAATCTCATTCCAGAGATTCTTCGTGAACCACTGGATGCAAACACGGTGCTCGCGCTTGTCAATGCCGTGTATTTCAAAGGCGACTGGACACACGCCATGCACGAGGATAATCGGGTGCTGCCTTTCAACAAAGATTCGAAAGAGCACAGGCAGGACCACTCCAACTGGCTCAACACTGTCAGAAAGTAAGTGCAGTCAAAGTCATGCTGTTGCTTTGGTTTCTTTGTCAAACGCCTGGTCGTATACACACTGTATTTGAGTGTGCGTGTTTAAGTATATAAATATATATATATATATATATATATATATAGGCGAGCACTGCCGAGTGTGCAAACATATTGTAAATAATTAATACATTATCACAATATATATATATATATATATATATATATATATATATATATATATATATATAAATATATATATATATATATATATATTCGATTTGATCGAAATACATATTCATTTATGTCTACATAAGCACGGTTCTCAGCCAGAAAAATAAAACCTGTAGGGGTGTACACTTCTTAGGAAAGCTTGCGAGGCCGAGAGCGTCTACGGCTGTATGGCTAGCTTGTTAAGTAATTTGCTTTTCATGTCACTGTGTTGTACTTGGAGCTTTCGATATTGCACAGAAATTGTATACACGCTTACGACTATAATTTAGAACGTTTTTTTAACGAGGTTGTTTTTAATTATAGACCATACTCCGTCCCCTATGGGCTTGCAACTCACCGTGAGGTATATCTTTAACTCACCGAGGGCCGGACATGTTGAGATATCTAGGGTTTCCCCAACAGTCCAGATGACAGCATGGCCGCTGACTCTCAGCAGTATGGTTTATCATCTGTTCTCAATGAGCATCGCTCAAAGAAAATTCGATCAACAACAGGAATCGAACTGGCGACACCCCAGTAGATGGCAACCATGACTAGCGCACTAGTCCGCTAAACCGCGATTTGCACGCCTACGACTGGATTCATGAAAGTCGTTCCGTCCATACGCAGCATGGTGATAACCATGAATCGAAAACCCGGTGAAGACGTGCTGGTTCCTACAATGACTTGTATTGTACTCGTCGTTATGGTCAGTTCCGAGGGATATGTTTTGGCTTACGTCTTTGATCTCTGCAATCTATTGTACATCTTCCATGTGGTGAGCGTATGGTTTCATGTGCATACAAGTTTTCGTTAAGAGATAAGCGGACTTAAGGCCGCCATATACTTAGTGCTGAGGGGTCTCTATTTCAGCTGTAAATCAGAAGACGCGGTGAGCATGGTCCTCTTCGGGCAAACACAATTGAAAGTTGGCGAAATCAACAGCGAAGATCGTCGCAAGAAGGATGACAACATCCACCGACGGGGCAGAGGAGGTCTCTTTTTTAGTCTCCATCATGAGGCAGAAGACGAGTCTAGAAGACGCCCGGAGGTCACGCTTTTGGTCGAGTCAACCTACCCTGACAGTGATCCGTTCCGAGCTCCCCTCTCCTAGTCTCGAGATACTGTTGGAGATGCCTCATGCTTCAACCTTCTCCTAGATCTACGGGAACCTTGCAAACTGAAGACCCACCCTCAGTTTGCAAGGTTCCCGTAGATCTAGGAGAAGGCTAAAGAATGACGCTTCCCTCTCCTAGTGAGTATTACACACCTCCGGCAGTGGATTGAGTCACACACTCTCCGCCCGAGTCGAGTCCCATACTATCCGTCAACAACACCGACGGATGTGCGTAAACGCAAAATTCCCTGTTTAGAAAAATACGAGGTGAGATACCGTGAGATCAGAATAAGCCTGAGATAGGCGAACTGACATATTGGATAAAACCACATTCTTCTGTTAGTTTCTCTCTGACGGTCAATCGCTTCTCCCTTTTTTATTGACCGGCTAAATCCCTTAACATATTTGACTAAGGCTGCCGAGGCCTGTTAATGTCACCTTGTTGATTCACCGGCGCGCCCGGAAGGGTGTCGTTCACTAAGAGTGTGTTTGGCTTATTATATAAATTAAACGTTTCGGCACGTGGTATCTGTTTGAGCAGGTTCTGAGGTGTGGCGCTATGTGTAAGTCGTCTATAGATAAGGGGACTGTGCTTTACTTGTAAGCTTGCGCTTAGTCATCGACGGTCGGCCCCGATGTTTTCTCCGGTGGTACGCCAAAACACACAGATGCTGCCACCATAGCTTATGAGTCAAATTAATGAAAGTTGGTTAAGAACAAGAATGCAACCAAGCGTGCTAATAAAGTAGGTTGGGAAAACATTTTATTAAAAGGATCTACAGCGCATATGTGCACATCAAATGATAATCAGCATACGCAACCTCGTAGCAGAAATAGTGATCGTGGTAGGAGTAAAAGCAATACCGATGTCAATAGAAGACCTGAAATATGTTGGTGACCTGATTTAAACGTAACCGGCATAGCCACTTCTTAAGGGAGCGTACTACGTCTTTGCAGCTTTCTGAGCGCGACAGTGTCTTGTTACGAATGGCAAACAAGTGGCAATCCAGGCCAATTTTCTAGAGTTTGTCGTATAGCCATAAATCCGTCCGTTCACAAACTTTCGTTGTGAGTGGGTAAGCAGGTCGTCGAAGGCGTGGCTCTTTGATGTTTTTATTATCACAGGTATACTCAATATAAGTAAAATAAATATGATAATGATGATAATTACATATAAAAAATGTAAACAAGCATAAGTTTAGCAACAAGTGTATTGTTGTCCTGAGCCACACAGATTACAAATATGAAATAAGCTCCATAGTACTCCTGTCAGTAAATAGTATAGAAACATTTGCGAGTTGAGTTAGATAACCTGCTTCTCTACTATGAACATTAACGATTTTACTGTGGTGTGTATTCGATTTTCAGCATGATGTATTTGGAGTCGGCTGCACTCCGCGCAAAGCTCATCCGCATACCATATAGGTCGCGTCAATATACGGCAAGCATGCTTATCATTGTGCCTAAACAGTCTCTCTCTGACTCCAACCAGTGGCTCTACGACTTAAAATGGGCCGACGTGCAGCGGGAACTTGGAAAAATGCAGAGTAAGTTCATACTACGACTCATTTCAACACTTTTGCATCATAGTGTCTAGCAACTGTCAATCAGCCTCGAGATAGCAAGCAAGAACGGCCTTGCCATCTTAGTATTCTTGCGGAGTCCTATAAGCATTGTCCTTGTTTACGGTGGGTCAGACTCTCATTATTTACGTTGTGTCGGCTCATTCCAGTGACAAGGGTCAACCTGACAATGCCTCGTTTCGAGGTCGGTGGTCGTCTTCAACTGGAGGGTACTCTGCGTTCGATGGGAATGACCCCTGCCTTCGACATAGCTACATCTGATCTGTCTGGAATCGTCGCTGACAAGAAACAACGCCTTAGCATTGATCAAGTTATACACGAGGCGAAGGTTGGTAGACATTTTTGCATTACACCGAACGTTGCTCGCTTTGGCAAATCCTCAAAGCTTACGACAGCATAAGGTCGATGAAACGCTCTTCTTAGAGGAAGGCAACTTCCAAAACATCATCTGCTAGGGGCGTTTTATGAACGCAAGATTTGCTCTATAGGTACACGAGTTTGCACGTACGTCTCTATGTCATACACAGGCCCAGCTGTTGGGGCGTATCTAGGCAGCAGTACATTCTCACGTTTGTACTGTTTGTTTCTGATAACATAGTGCTTCTCAAAGTGATTCTATATGTTCTTAACACTAGTTGCCTAATCTAATCTAGTTCCTGCACATACGGCTTCTGTTTGTCCTCTACCCAACTAACGCTCGCCAGATGATCGTTACAAAGTATGGTACCGAAGCTGCTGCCGCTACTGTCCTTTCGATGACGCGACTTGGATATGTGGCATTGGACGACCCAGTCCATATGATGGTCGATCGCGCGTTCTACGTTGCCATCCTATACGGCGCACACAACTCCCTCGACGTAATGCCGCTTTTCAACGGAGTTGTCTACAAAGTGTAGCCACTACACGCGCGGAACTCCCGGCGTACACGTGGTTAGTCCTAGTCTCCACGGTTGAAGGACTAGCTGTTTGCCAGTTCAACTTTTTCTACGGCTAATACTGTCTAAGCTCGGCGGCTGTCGGCATAGCAGCACAAGGGTCTCTACGCAGCACAGATGTCTCCGGGTCATCGCACTTGCAGGACGACATCTTTCGTCAGTCGTTCGCGTCGTGGCCGATCTAAGATCGTGCTGAAGACCGTGAAGAACCGGCGCTGCGGTCCGCAGAGGGAAACCAATTGGACTGCGGAAGAGTGCTGTGCGCAGAAACGATGCGGCAGAAAAGAAGCTGTTGTGAATACTAGGTCTCTCGATCGACTCGTGAACAACATCGACGGCTTAGTATGGTCAATAAACGTTTTCCATAAACACACACAAAGATGTCAGGTTTTTTTTCTTCTTTTTGTGCGCTAAGATTAAATAAGTCTAGCTTTAATATTTGGTTAGCATGGGCTATTTGAAGATGTCTGGGTCTGCCCGAGTGTCGCTCACGTAGTAGCTATTCTTGTTTTTATATATATATATATATATATATGACAGAGAAGCTGTACTAGACCCCAAAGTTTGTTGACGGAATTCTGAAAAACCCTATTAAAAAAAGATTTAAAGATTAAAACTAATTATTAGATAAATATATGCAAATTACATATAAGAATTTAAAAATTGTATATTTTGTTACTCCTCGATGTCAGCAATCGAATAGACGACCGGACATTTTGCCCCATTATATCTGCCGAGCTCTTTTCCACACCTCGTTCCTTAGCAATCCACATTCGGTTTGTAAACCCTGGGTCAGCCCCGTCTTTCATGAACTTGAAACCTTTTGACTATTATGGTTCATAAGGCCGAGTCGAAGGCGGCTTTTAGGTGTACGAAAACTGCGTTTAAGTTGCTTCGGAGTCTTGACCATATTACAGGTCACTCTAAGCAGTTTGTATTTTGTCGTGTGACTTTCCTACTCATTCGACTCCACTGACCTGATTATTTTTCCTTTCAAAGCGTTCTAGTCTTTTCCCGGAAATAATTATACAAACAGATTTGTATCGCTATCCCCCACCATGATTCGTGCTCAGTTCTAAGTTCTTTACCTTTCGGGATTACTGGCAAGGTTGTTTTCCTTTAAACTTCCGGAATCTCTCTTGAATTTATGCATTCGTTACATATTACTCACCAGTCTGGTACTAGTACTAAAATTGCCTTGAAGTATTCATTTTTAAATTTATTGCTATTGTGGAATGTTTACCTAGTGGTTTTGTAATGGCTTCTACCACTTTTCTTGTAAAGACCTCTTTTACAAGATCAGATCTTTGCTCTTATGTTACCTGCTCCCAGGGTGGTATGAGAATATTAAAGTAAGAGCTCGCGAGAATCGAAATCTCGTAATAACTCTTTTTGGCATTTTCTTGTCCAATCAGTTAAAATGTTATTCTAATAAAATACTGACTTTCCGATGAAGTCGGCTCTGTTATTTGCCTTATTTTTGTTGTAAACGATTTTTCTGTCCGCTTCTAAACACTCTTTACAGTTGTAACAGGAGAACAAATAATTACTGTAATAGTGGAAATTTCCAACGATAAACTATAATTTCTTTTGTTTTCTTGAACCACAAGCTGGATGTCGATGCAGACAGTGCTGGAGCAAATGCGATAGATACCATGCCGCGTTAAGTCCGGCGGTTCGGTTTATAGCAGAACTAGCGAAACGCTGAATTGATGACGCTCGAAACCTTGATATAGCATATAAACAAATATAAAAAAAATAATTACTTTGCAACTACAAACTAAACGACTATCAATTAACAATTATATATCTGTATAAATATACATATATGTGTATATACATTCCCGCGAACGTTTTATTATCATAATGAACATTTTCCAAATGAATATACGTGTAAGGTTAAATGTAAACGATCAAGATACTCGTTATGTACCCGCTCATAATAAAATCTTAATATTTTCAATTTTTCATCAACGCGACTAATCATCTTCCAGACTTCTTACGAAAAACGAGTCACACTACTTAGAACTTAAGTTCTAAGTATAATCTATTGCTGGCCATACAAATGAAAAATCTAAAATCTGTTAATGTGGACAAAATCTGTTCTATATGCCATTGTTGCCCCGTATTTTTCCGAAGTTGTTTTTTTTAAATTCGGGTGACAAACAAATTCTAATTTCATTTTTGTTAATTCGGGTGACGAACAAATTTCAATTTCATTTTTGTTAATTCGTTTAGACTTTCGCATTCTACTTAAAATTCGGCGTGCCGCTATAATTTATCATTTCTTGTTGCGCAAAGTCGTCGCTGCTCGTGATTCCTGTGGCCGTTATTCGTAGCAAACAGATATGTAGCCCAGAGAATGTCGAGATCAAAGCGGCACTTAATCATTTTTATATTAGTCCTTTCATGTCTAGTGTCTTCTGAACTCTCTACGGCGTTCTACTAGCAGTCGCATAATTAAATGCACGTTATAAAACTAGTTATAGAGACAAGTTTATAGTTTTATAGATAAAGTTATAGAGAAACGGTCTTAACGTTCGTGGAACCGCAGCGCTCTACTGGAACTGCGCCATGCCTAGAACAGACTTCCTAACTGGCAACGAAAAAGCGCGAGAACTACACCATATGTTCTTTTCCTTTGGTTCTCGGACTTGTTTAAAGGCCCGTAAAGTTCTATAATGCGAAGCCGTCGCCGTAAGGTGGAAATTGTGCGGTACAGGTCAAGTGAGAAGGTCATAGTCTGCAAAGTGTGATGGGGTGAACATAAACTGTCCCCGCTTTTTCTTTGGGGGCGGTTGTTCCTCGAAGATTTAGCTAAGCGCGTTTAAGAGGTCACAGCAGATCAACGCGAGGCACAGTTTTAAAGGCAAATTACGTGTTCTGGTACTATTACACATCGTTTGTGTAACATTCATCCTTTGTTGACATAGCTATGGCATATATATATGAAGGAACTACGGTAGCCACACATACGCTAAGCACTTATCACGCAACAACAAGCAACTATTACGCCGTAAGGCCTCTCATCTTGAACATTATTTGTGGCGCCTTGCTATTGCGCGTGGGCCAGCTTTCCCAACGGTCCTTGACATTATAGGCTAAATTATATGTCGATTTCCATGTATGATTGAGCGTAGGACAGGATGCTGCCTGCTCGAATAGAATTATCTGTTTTTTTCTCTGGGCGGTGAATCTGGTTGAATCGGCATTGTCCTGCCGCTAGATTTCTTCGCTGGAGAAAGCATCGGACAAGTAGATGCACGGTATGTATGACCTGGCTGAAAAGTAGAGTCGAAACAACGGTATATAAAAGTTTTCCACCAGCCCATACTAAAAAGAAGCGGATCTGGTTTTGTCTCGAACTCTCTCCTCTTGACGAGACTTGTTTGTTTCAAGGTTCGTCCCAACGGCCAAGCCAAGGCCGCGGTCCCGCCGACGAATTGCCAGTGTTTACCACTTGCCCGATTGTTGGAAACTGGTGATATTAATTCATTGACTTTTAATTAAATTAGAAATTAGGTTCATTTAAAAAAAAAACTTAATTGGGCAGCACAATTTACGAGGGGAGGCTAATCTAGATTTAATTACCTGTCAGCATATCAGCACATATATATATATATATATATATGTATATATATATATATATATATATATATATGTGCAGGACGTCCGGATAATCTCTGCTAAAGTTATGGGGTATGGTCAAACTCGGTGAGAAAATCACTTTTGTCAATGGAAAGGGGGTGGAAATGTTTCGTATAGTTTTAGACGAGATTATACCGACGCCCTGTATATATTCGGCTATACTTAGAGGGAACGTGGCTTCCAACGTACACGCCAATCTAGTAAATAATAAAGGCCAAGCAGGCGTTTATAATAATAATAATAATAATAATAATAATAATAATAAACGCTCCATTATATGAATATATTCTATGTAAAGCATGCGAAGATAAAGTCGCCGGTGACGTCTTGCACCTGCGAAGCAGCCCAAAAATCCGTGGTTGATTTTCAAGACGCACAGAATAAAAAACATCGTATTCCTTTTCTTTATCAATGCATCGTGCCTACTTTATCCCACGGGATCTATCATGGAAGCGGCGTTTTTTTCTTTGCACACTGGAAGAGACAGCTGCTGTCTCAGATATTTGCTTTCTGGTCGGTTGGTCTCCCGTGGTTTCTCTCAACCGTTGTACCAGTTCACGTAGGAATGTTTTTGTGTATTTGGCAACTTTAGACCAAGGCATCCGACTAAGCTACTGTCAAGGGACGATGTAATGCTGTGCTAATGTGCTTTTTTATCACGTTCATTTCACTCATACTGAGTATGCAGATAACGTTGATACTTAAACAATTGTCAGCTGCTTGCTGCATGTTATTCGAAAGAGGCAGCGCAGCGATCTCTTTGGAAGGGCTAGGCAGGCAGATAAATAGATGATATCGTGCACGCCTGAGAGCACAGTTGACGCAATGTGCTTTTTTAACTGGCCTCAAGCATCGGACTGAACCCATGTCACGAAACTTGCTGCTGTAAGGATACCCTTGTAATCGCCGTACGACGAAAGCTCGGCATGATATGTTACAATGTGTCTTCGCACGAGGACTTCCTCATATGTAGGTTATTACTCTGTAAACGAGCAATAAACCGCGGAGAGTGGCGGTGTCCTGAAACGGAGGGGAGGAAACATAAATGCGTACTACTCGAAAGAACAGCCACTATATCGTGAAAAAAAGCACATGTAATTGCACAACGTCCTATCAGCAGTGGCACAGCAACATCTGTTCGAGATCGGGCGGGCGGAAAAAACGTCTAGTGAACGAGAACTAGTGCGAAGTCAAGCATTTGAGATAATTTATATTTTGTATCGTAGGGTGCAGAACGCCGTCGCATTTCATGCAGCGGCGTCAACAATGCCGCCGCTGCCGCTACCGCTTGCGTTGCTGACGCTATGCAATGGGAAAGTAAGGGACTGATACTAAGACCGACACTATACGATCAAGTCTTGCAACTGTAAACGTAGAGCATTATGAATTACCAGGTTTTACGACCTGTTCCCAATCAAGAGACTGACTTTCACGTTGGTTGGTTTTAATAACAGTAGCACCTTTTCCGTCTTTTTCGATGGTCTTCCCGCTACAGCTTCCTATTACGCCGTAAGGCCTCTCATCTTGAACATTATTCGTGGCGCCTCGATATTGCGCGTGGGCCAGCTTTCCCAACGGTCCTTGATATTCTAGGCTAAATTATATGTCCATTTCCATGTATGCTTGAGCGTAGGACAGGCTTCTGCCTGCTCGAATAGAATTATCTGTTTTTTCTCTAGGCGATGAATCTGGTTGAATCGGCGTTGTCCTGCCGCTAGATTTCCTCGCTAAAGAAAGCACCGGACAAGTAGACGCACGGTATGTATGACCTGGCTAAAAAGTAGAGTTGAAACAACTATATATAAAAGTTTTCCACCAGCCCATACTAAAAAGAAGCGGATCTGGTTTTGTCTCGAACTCTCTCCTCTTGACGAGACTTGTTTGTTTCAAGGTTCGTCCCAACGGCCAAGCCAAGGCCGCGGTCCCGCCGACGAATCGACAGTGTTTACCGATCGTTGGAAACTGGTGATATTCATTCATTGACTTTTAGTTAAATTAGAAATTAGGTTCATTTAAAAAACCTTAATTGGACAGCACAATTTACGAGGGGAGGCTAACCTAGATTTAATTACCTGTCAGCATATCAGCACATATATATATATATATATGTGTACAGGACGTCCGGATAATCTCTGCTAAAGTTATGGGGTATGGTCAAACTCGGTGAGAAAATCACTTTTGTCAATGGAAAGGGGATGGAAATGTTTCGTATAGTTGTAGACGAGATTATACCGACGCCCTGTATATATATATATATATATATATATATATACGTAAGGTGTTGCCAAAAATTACTTGTTGGCTCCATTAGATGAATATCCTGCTGGCGAAAGTTAGGCAGTATAACCTCTTATTAACCTTGATACACCTTCGTTAGTTCTCTTCGTTAAAACTAGGAGAAATGCTATCCAAACATTATCTTCTGTTAGTCTCTCTGCGATAACTTTTACAAGACATTTTCTACATAATTTGGGCACAAAAGCATTATGGTCACTGTCCTTGAGTCTACTCCCGCCGTGTAACATTCTGTTGTTTGTTTGCCCTGTTTGCCCTGTTTAAGGCCCTTACAACCTACATTCCAAACACCACGTATTCTCGTTTGTGAATGGCTGACACCACAGTGGGTTTGCACTTCGTCTGATCTTCCAAGGCGGTCCCGTCGAAAGATATAAGACTTCGTGCACTCTGGTCAGTGTGCGAGTTACAACACTATCCAGTCCTCTAATGCTATGAAAGAATATCGGAAAGCCAGATCCTGGTAGAGCGCAACGATACAGTCCTAGGCAGGTACCCCGAAAATGTCATTGGTCACATTTCAGTGGTTGTGCAACATGATAAATGTAACGTAAAAGGCTAGGTTGGCCCAATGTATCAGCTGTACGTTGGGAATTAGCATAAATCCAGCACCGTGAATGCCCGCATGGAGCCGCACGCACTATACGATTAATGTATGTGAGCCAACGAGCTTTGTCGCTAGCTATTAGCACTGTAGCATCAACATGTGTTGCGTTACAGCCGCGGTAACACCCTATTGTCAGTTTTGCCTTCGCCACAATGCGGTAATACTTTTTCTTAGTTGGCCACGCCACGTGGAGTTCGTATATCAAGTTCGCTACGATATTAGTATGCATAGTATAGGTACGGGAGACTGACGGCGACTGTCCTTTAGTCTACTAACCGACAACACTTTCGCGTCTTATGCAGCTCTCCCAAAAATATCCTCTATTCGTTTGGGCCAAGGTATTATGCGGGAAATTACCAGCACAGCGTCTGTAGATACCGTCCTGTACGCTCGGGCGACCATTATGGCCAGCACTCTCTGCGCCTTCCTTAGCTTTTTCTTATTCTTCTTGGTCTTCAGTGCAGCTGGTTCCCACACTGCTGACCCGCAGAGCAGAATTGAATCAGCGACTGAGGCTAGAAGACGGCGCTTTTTCTCCGAGGGCCTTTTTGTTCTTGGCATTAGCCTGGCGAGCTTGCTTGCAACCTAATGCGTTTTGGCCGTTGCATAATCAATGTGGGCTGTACAGCTTAAGTTATTGTCGAGCATAACACCCAGGTATTTGACCTGCTTGTGTATCTGGATCATGTGACCGTCCACACGGATATCCAGCTCCCGGCAGTGCTTTCTACCAATAAGTAAAACCGCCTCGCTCTTTTCCAATGCTAGCATTAGGTGGTGCGACTTCATCCACCGGCTAACCCTATCTAAGGCGTTATTTGCTCGGTCCTCCAACAGCTCCGCATCCGTTGCGGTGACTAAGATTGTCAAATCGTCGGCATAGGCGACGAACTCAACACCGCGAGGCCTGCTCATCTCTAGCACGCCGTCGTACGCTAAGTTCCATAGCGTAGGTACTAGCACGGAACCTTGTGGTACACCTGTAGTCATCGCGTACCCCCTGCCGTGGTAGCTCACACTTTGTTTGGCCAGATACGACGCTATCATACGCCGAATGTACGCTGGTACTCCCTTTTTCTCCACCGCATTCAGGATCACCCTCAAATTTGCACTGTTAGACGCATTCTTTACATCCAACAATATCAGGAGGCAAAGATTACGAACTCTAGAGCTTTTCTGTCTCTCCTCTTCGGCCTTACCGAGTATCTTGTTAATGGGCTGGAGCGTGAACCTTCCTCTACGAAACCCGTACTAATCCTCTGAGAGCGAGATTTGCTTTTCCTCGATTGCGTCATTAAGTCTGGTCGCGAGTATTGACTCCACGGCCTTGGCAACTGTGTCAAGAAGACAGATGGGCCTGTAGGCTGGCGCCGAGCATGGCTCCTTCCCCGGCTTTGGGATAAGAGCCAGGCGGGCCTTCTTCTATTCTTCTGGAAACCGTCCGTCTCTTAGAAAAGCGTCTACGACCGTTTTTAAGACCGATGAGCACTCCTTCATTAGACATTTGATCGCCTCCGGGGGTATGCCGTCGGGTCCTGGGGCCGTGCCCTCTGGCATCCTTTTAGCCGCTCCCTGGACCTCCTCGAGCGTTACAGGAGGAATATCCTCCTCATTTACCGTAATAGGGTCTCTGCCTTCCTTCTACGAGATCAGGTGGGATCGTTAGAGCTCTCTTTTTGTATGAGTTTGTCCATCACAATTTTGTAGGGCTTCCCCCACACGTCCTGCTCGATCTCCTTGATCAGTTGGTTTCAGCACCGAGGCTTACTCTTTCTGATGGTGGTCTTCAGGTTCACGCGTGTTGCCTTGTACTCGGACCAGCGATCATCTGCTTTAACCCGCCACTCCTGCTCAGACGATATTGTTCTCGCCTTTTTGGTCTTCCCACGGGCCCTAGTGTATCGGCGCCGGGCTCCAATGCACTCTCTCCATGCAGCGGCCACCTCGGGGGACCACCAGTACTCTGGTGCAGTGTTTCTCCGCCGCGGATGTACTGGAGCTGGCATTGCCTTCTCACATGCTTTACGGAGGATTTTGCCTAAGGCGTCCTCCTTAAGCTTCTCCTTCCTCATCCTGCGAGCCGACCATCTGGCCCTGTGGCATCCAGCGACAGGCACCGTGTTTTTGAGTGATCCGTCGTTTGTCACCGTGTGTGTAATATATCGGTAGTCACTAAGGTTTTTCTCCATGTTCGAAGACATCCCAGTTCACTACTCTGTAGGGTGTGTTCGCGGCGCTGATCGTCAGGTCTATAAAGGCTTCCTGATCTCTGCGGGCAAACGTCGCTGCCGCTTTTGGGTTGTTCATAACCAGAAAGTTCCGTTCGGCCAACCATTCCATCAGGGATTGACCCCGAAAGTTAGTGCGCCTACTGCCCCAAAGCACAGACGCCGCGTTGAAGTCTCCCGTGATAATCTGGGCCTGATGATCCTGCGTTCTGACGCTGACGTCCAGTGCCTCAAGGTATTCTGCAAAGTACTCTTGGCCTCTGTTGGGGGAGAAGTAGCAGCTATAGAATACTGCGCCCCCATCGATCTGTATCCAGGTGACGAAAGTCGGCGACTTTCATCGTGCTCTTAGCTCTTGTCGTATTTCGCCTAAATGAGCCTCTAGAATGTAGTTAACATCGTATCTTTAACATAGAAATTCGACAAAGGTACGACGCCCCAGGTCTTGCGCTGTGTAGAGAATACGTCACCTGTTGCCTGTCGTGCCACACTATCAGACAGGTAGGATGGCCGATGAGCTACTGAATTATTTCATTACAATCTATGGACGGCTTCCTCTGTGACTCTTCACAGACAGTGTGTAATGTAACACGCGTCAGGTACTTAACGGGATATAACGTGGCAGAGCTCGCAGTAAATCGAAATATGGCAGTGTAGTACCATATTTCGCACATGCACGAGAGCAACAACTCACGACACGATGGTGATTCTTGTATCAATAGTGATAAACAGTTGCCTGTACTGAAGATGTTTCACACCTGAGTTATAACACTCAGACCGATGGCATGCTTATGTAATGGAGTTCAACGCACGATATGATCGATACTGGAAGTGTATGCAAGGCATGTCTGAGGCAGGTGTGGACATGGCATTCAGTACTGGAACCCACATGCAGGCAAGGTGATAGTAACACACTAAGTATGTTAGTTTGTAAGGATTAGCACTAGTAAACTCCGTTAGTTAGGATTACTGCACGGGATGCCTTGTAGGCAGAGTAACAGTGAGCAGCTTGCAGAACAACCACAGTAACGACTGGCATAATAAAGGCAAAAACAACAACCACGAACGAAAAGAAAGAACAAATGTGTTAATCAAATTATGGCTCTCGTAATGGTGGCTCACAAATCAGTCCAACAATCACATAATTGATTAGTATACCTGCTTTCTATGAGAAAGACTATTTTTCTAGTGTGCTAATTATATAATTCCGCGGCAGTCAAAAAAACTGACACAGCATCAAAGGGCAAATGAAATAAATGCTGAGTATTGCCCAGCTACTCTCGACGCACATTCTGCTAACGTGTCAACCAATGAAACAATTTATTTTCCTATTTTGCTCTTAATTTGCTTTTTCTTGTTGATAATGGGAATTCATCACTTTTGAAAAATACGACTACTATTATTACGACCGCACTCTAAGTACCATGTTTATAAAATGAGTAAACGTTGGGTAACGCCCCCCCCCCCCTATTCCATGCTTACTTGCAGCAAAGGCGAACGTCAATATCAAGATTTTGCAGATTTGTGCAGTTATGAAACAAAACAGTTTCTGTCCCTGTCAGCATCTCCTGCTAAGAACTAACAAGCTTACATATTCTCTTCTTAGAGAAATTGAATTGTTCGACCTTCACAAAATTAGGCACCCTATTTTTGCCTCCTTTAAAGCGTACCTTTTTACAGCAAAGACATTATTAAATAACCAGAGATGATTAGTTTATTTTTGAGTAGATCGGAACTATTTTAGTCTGAGGAGAGCGGACGGTTTATGGAATGTGTTAGGAGCTTTATAGAGCTAGCTTACATATTGTTTATGTTTTACCTCGAACGGCCCAGAGAAGATCATGTCCATCTATGAACTCATCCCTGCTGATGAGTTGCAGGCAAACTCGAGTCGATTCCAAAACACGCAGAGATTGCAGAAGCAGTAAGGGCCGTGTTCATAAAATGAATTGTTTTTGTCCGATACTGCAATACTATCAATCGAAGGCTGAGTCAAATCAGTCTTAAAATTGTGTTTGTGATTAACAGAGTACTCAGTTATAATTGCAAAGTCGAACTGCAATGTACCCTTCACAGACCGTACGAAACTGGTATTTTGAAGGACACAGCGTTCTAGTCTATTTTTAGATGTTTTTAGTTAACATTTTAAAGTGACTTCGACATATGACATGCTTTACCAAACACCATTAACACTTTCTTGCTACGTAATACCAATTTACAATATTGCAGCTGCAAATTTACGAAGTCTGTTTTATGAATGACCTTCGGTGTATCTTCTACTACTACTACTTTCGGTGTATCTTCGAGCCCACAACGCATGCTCTAAGGCAAACGACACTGCATCTGCAACAGTCCTAGAGTGGAAAATTGCTACGAGTCAGCTTAGATAGTCCTGCCTTCTCGATGAACACGACATTGTTACTCATTACAAGACCTTAAAAGTGGTTTATTCATGCGACCGAAACTCTAGTGGCAACAGCGTACAGCACAGTTGGCGTCTCCCCCTCCTCCTCCGGGCGGTGATAGAAGTCGGAAACGCGAGTTCTGCTCTCATTAGCGCGTTGCCTGAACCGTGAGTCAGAACACATGAACCACATTGCCAGAACCAGGAGCGTCGTGTTGCAACCATCAGATAAGTTGCCATTTCGAAACACAAGTCTGCTTGTCCCGGATTACATTACCACAGCTTTCGGTTACAAGGGCCGTCCGTCCGTAGACCAGATAGTTTGCCATGATTACCAAAAGTTCCGATGAGTCAAGTCTGACACGAGCCGGACATCACCGTGGAGTGCCCTTGCGCATGTCGCCAGCCTCTCTCTCTGTACTCGGCCCTCGACTGCGTGCCACACGACTCCACTGGACGTCTGTAATAAACAACAGCAGCAGCAACAACAACAACAACAACAGCAGCAGCAACAGCAACAGCAACAACAGCAGCAGCAGCAACAACAACAACGTTCAGAGCCACTAATGAACACGCACATACAAATCAGATGGGAAGCATGCAACGGTTTGTCCTGTCACAGCGTGTGAGAGAAAAGCGGCCAAAATGTTACTTACGAACGATACTTCGGATTGAATCTAACTAGGAAGTGCACAGATCCTTGCGGAGGTCTCCTTTCTGGTGCCACAGGTTGCGGGTGGTTGAGGGTGATTTCATTCAATGCCGATGAATCTCGATGTATCTTGCTGGTACAGGCTATGATGATGATCCCTGAGGACCGACCATTAGGCATCAGATGGCAATGATAATAAAAAATAATGCTGGGTTACAGAGAAGCTCGAGGGAGGTATGGAAATAAGTAGTAAGACGCGACAATAATTACAGAGTTGCGAAGCTAGTTAGTGAAGGCCATAGATGAAAAATCAAACTAATGGTGCTTTTAGACAACAGGTAAGGGTTAAGAAAGCTTTATATAACCGCTAAAATCCTGTGTTAATGCTCAAACTTTTCCGACTCTTTTAGTTTATCTATTCTGTTTTGTGTTTCGCACAACGGAAGGTTCGGTGAGCATGGGTACAGTTTTTTTTGTAAACTATTTAATAAAACCGTTTAGATCAAGCGCTCCGAATGCAAACTGCGTTGAACAAAGCCGAAGTGTTTAGAAAACGTGAAAGAGATTTTAATAACCCACACAGAGCTCAACATAAAGCAATTCCAGGCTTAGAAACACTAAAGTGTCGGCCTGAACTACAACGAAGGTCTCTCGCGTACAGAGGACTTTGCGTGGAGACGGCTGTCTCGGGATGCAGTGCATCAGCGAAGCTAGGAATGAGTACAAAGTATGAAAGTACACCATGTGCTAATATTCGCCTAGATTTTCAAGAAGGGATAGCAATGTACCTAACTATTCAAGTACAGTGGTCATTGGAGGATAGCAACACTTAACAATTGCAGCACTATTGACACTAACAGATTAGTCTTTGTAGGCTAGGAGATATAATCAGACGGCAATCTAGCTGGGCACCAAAGAAAGGTTAAAATCCGAAACTGGAGGGAGTTTCCAGGCCGATAGCATTTACGTATCTGAGCTCTAGTCAGGGTAGCAGGTGTTGGCTAGCGCGCTAAGCCGTTCTGCGCAGCCGGTAGATTTTGTGCCATCCGTAGAAGGAATGACTGTACCGATAAATGTAAAGCAAATCAAATCGTTCAAAAGAGGATCAGCTTCCCCAGGAGATGTACGAGTACACCGCGATTCTCCGATGTTATGGTGCCAATGCGGCAACTCTTAAAAAAGAGCGGCATTGAAATGGAAACAAAAGCAGAAGCATGCGTGCCATTTAAATAGAAAGCAGGAGAAGCGTATGTTAAGCGTTAGCGAATCTAACAAAATCTAGCCCGATAATCACGTCGAACTTTGTAGCAACAAACGCATCCGAAACGGGGATATGAGCAGTGCTGTTGCGAACAAAATAGGGAGTTGCCAGTTGTGCGTGGCCCCGTTACGCTGCGCAAAGACGCCACTTTTTGAGGGATAGCGAAGCACTGCGCTGTTGTGTGCTTTTGCTGAAAGTAGAACGCTGGTACGCTATTTTTATAGGGGAGACATTTCCAATTGAGAACCGATTTCGGCGTTTGTGACACTGCTTGGAGCATAAGAAGCAGGTAGAGCACTGATGCGTACATTGAGATGGGTAGAACGGCTAAGAATCTGTAATTATGAGATAAAGCACCGATATGCTACCGACCGAGACATAATATGTAATAAGAGAGGTGGAGCAGAAACTCACAGCAGCTAAAGTAAAAATATCGTGTATGGGTTTTACCCGCTTACTTCCGAGACCTTTGGCGGGCCGGGCCGGGCCTATCTACCTACTGTTTGCTGCAAAAGGTCGGGAGAGCGGCTGATTATAGCCAGCGAAAATGAATCTCGCTGGATGCGCAATGGGGCAATGTGACCTCGGTTCTCTGGGGAACTCTCCACTGATGGCTGGCCCCTACACTGAACCCCCGTAACAGTGTACATGTTTGCAGGGGCCCGAATGTTATGTCCCACCTCTAAGGACAAATAAAAGTACATATTTGAAAATACAAAAACGGAAAGACTATAACCGCGGACTTCGGACGAGGTAGCGGGCCAGTTAGCAGCCGATGAAGAGAGGCAAGCCAAATGCTCACAAACATGAACAAGCACGAACGCCGCCCATGGACCCTAGTTATACGTAAGCAAGATCTGTTGTATGGCCGGGCACTGATTACGAGGATACATTTGGAAAGCACACAACGTTGTTGGGCTTTGTGTGCTAATATATAATAGAGTAGTTACACACACATATATATATATATATATATATATATATATATATATATTAGTAGCGGCGGTGGCTTAGGCGGCTAACGCGCCGTTCGAAAACGGGGCGTTGCCATGGCAACCACGGTTAGCAAAACATCGCTTGTTCGAGCCCTGGCCGTGCTGGTAGAATTTTTTGGACGTGGTTGTCATTGCCTTGTTGCTACATACCTCTGCTGGAGAAAGCCTATATAATTCCAGTACGAGAACGCGATGACGATAGATGCATTTAGACGCTATCGTGCCACAGGCAACTTAGCCCATTACGCGCGTCTAAAAATGTAGTTGTCAGAGCGTTTAAAAAAAAAAATATATATATATATATATATATAACCCGTTTGCGCAGGCATCTAATCAGACAGTCACACAAGATACGGTGGGATAGCCTAGCTGCACAAGTGGGGCATGTTAAACCCGAAGAGTAGATAAGGACGCACATTCATAAGGAAAATGAAGACGACGGAAAAGCAGCACGCAACCCATAGACCCTGCATGATGGTCAGCTGTGGCGCTGGGATAACTTAAGACGGAGTAGGCCAGCCGGAGTAAGCAACGAGCTCGAATGGTCGTGAATGTTTATAAAAAGCAAGGAGAATGGCAGCCGGACAAACGCAACTTTAAAGAAACGAGTGTCTTGGTAGAGAGCTTATCTATCTCGATTAAAAGTGAACCAAGCATAACAGACAACAAGAAAGGCTTGAGATAATCGGAAGAGATTTGAGTGAGCTAGTAGGCGCGGCAAAGGAATGGCCCCGCCAACTGGACATATCTTAGCACAGATGTCGCGTCTAGCGATGATGTGGGAGAGACTCTTGAATCCGATCCCATGCACTATGGTGACGCTAGTATGAAACACATATTGAAGTGCATGTTACGCGCAAAAATACGGCTGACTATAACGCAGGATATACGAGTACGTGATATACGTACTTCTGCTTTTTTATTACCCCTATTGAGTGACTGTATTTCTATTTTCCTAACAATTGTGTACCGTTTGGAACCTCCTTTCCCACCTTGCGGACTTTTTTCTCAAGAAAGTTCTTTGGGGAGGTTTAGGATTTAAAATACATATACGTGCGATTGAGTAAAGGCATAACAAGAGTTGGTTAGCCCCCTAACATGCTCACGCTCAGACAACGTGAGGCTCAGTCACCAAACGACAAGTCTCGCAGGCAAACCAGGATTAAGGCAATACCCACTAAAACTATACATATATAGACGGCAGTGCCTACATATATGTATCCTCCTTAAGATGACCCTCCAAACTACTGGATCTTTAACGCTGAAGGGTAACCATACACAGGCGGCGGGGAAGTCTCGGATGTTTTTAATCGTTAGGTCCTGCTTGCCGCGCGTTGGTAACAGCTCTAGGACGCTTTCCAGCAGTTTTCTTATTCCTGCTTCTTCTTTTGTTCTCATGATACGTGGAATGAGCTTTGCAAGCGCGTCCCGGTTTGTAACCGGCGTGAGCACGTGCGTGACTAGCTCTTTCACCGTGGCCTCCATGGGGATGCCTCGTCTGGTCTCGGCCAATGGGGCGCATTGCCGGACGGCATGTTCCGGAGAGTCCACCTCGTCGCAGTACAAGCACTCCGTTGAGTCCGGGTTAGATACACCTGGAAATCGCCGTAGCCTGTGACAACCTGGGTCAGGAATGAAGTTTCTCACGGGCTCCCTAGTTGCCCATCCGGGATGCTATCCCACTCCTTCTACCACCGATCAAGTGTCACCTCGCGGTCTTGCACTAACTCCCTATCGACTGCGGATTTAACTAGCCCCACCTGTGCCGCTTCGCGGCGAACAACATAATCTTTTTGCACCAGTTGATTGCATCCGTGCGAGTGGCTTAAGACGTCGGTTTATCAAGTGAGTGTTGTAGACCTGAGAACACGTACCGGTCGTCCGTAATTCAAAGCGAAGCATACGATGCCCGAGACGAAGCTAGCGTTTAGACAAGAGTGGCCCTGTAATAAACATCATCTATGCGTATGCTCACCATTAACAAATCAAAATTTCGCGCGCTGATATAGCTGAAATTCTAGTAGCTAAAGCTATAACAGCTGATATAACTGAAAATATAATAGCTGAGGGTAATGCTGTCGCTGCCCCGCTGCCGTCGCTGCTACTACCTGAGGATACGCGAAACTGTACCGGTTGCGTTAATTAACCAATTAACCAACGTGCATATCTAACTGATGGTGGTGAGGCGGCCTTTAAAATGACTACCGACCTTGATCCTTGTACATATTTGCGTCGTTTGAATTGTCTGATGTAGTCGTTTGGCAGTAGTTTGTGTTTATCTGTGTATGTGTGTATATATATTGTCATCCTCCGTTCCTTTCCTCTGTGCCTCGGTGATTCAGGGTCATCATGCGTTAATCTGTCGGCACGCGTTTCTGCGCAATTTGTCGTGTACCAACGGACGCATCCGTGCAACGATGCCATCCCTATACGTTGCCCATGTGCTGTTACTCGGCCAACTATGTGCAGGCAAGTTTCCGGGCCAGGACCTAAACGCAGGCGGTGCACACTTGTGCGCAGCTATATATACATACGCAGTATAGGCGTTCATATTGTCGAGCCCGGTGGTGTGGTGCATTCACCTGCGTCTCGCGACCGGCGAAGACACATAGGTGCGCGGATTCGAGCCCCACCGTTGCACATTTGTATTTACAGGTGTCCGTCTTTGAAGCAATGCAAAAAGTCCCGTAGACGTTAAATCTTGACTGAGAATCAGCCCGAATTTTTTTATAAGCGTTTATATGCAACTCCTAAACACCTGCCATGTGGACGTCCAAATCTGTAAGCTTGTGCCAGTCATCGACACTTCTCCGACACAGAAGAAAAGTTTGTGCGCTCACGTTCAGCTCTAAGAGTTTGTGAACATGGTGAACCGATTTCCTCTCCGGTGCATGCTAGTCCATAATAAGCAGCTGAAATGGACTCAACCCCCGCCCTGACAACGACAGTGTCTCTCTACGAAGAGAAACAACGCAATGACTTCATGAAAATTTTGTCGCTATTTCGAGGTGCGACCGACTGCTGGAGCTTAAGCTGTTCGTACTGCGGTAGGTATATATATTATATATCCGAAGCGCCCGGGAAAGGGAGAAGACTATCGCCGCGGCAAAGATGAGCGGATCCGGGATATCCAGACCCCTTTTGGGGTCGGTAGTTGTGTCTGTCTTTGAGCGGAAGGTGCCAGCGATAAATTAAGAAGAGCCTTAAGGGCGTTTTGAGTTAACACGTTTAATAGACGCAAATCGTTTAACATGTTAGATCTTCAGAGAAGAAGGTGGGTGACCCTCGTAGCTGAGAACAAAGATCGAAGTAAAAAACGCGCGGTGAGTGGCGCGAGGCTGTCGGTGACGTCCTTCAGCTTGTTCTGCCATTTTTCAATTGCGTGTGCAAGCCCTTCCGGGCGGAATCAATCACGCACAGAACGTAGTCGACAATCATGTGTACATCGTGCCCCAGCACACCGAATGTTTAGTGGGTTTCTAAGAGAGTCAACTAGCTCTTTGATGCTCAGGCAAAACAGATGGGGGGCAAAGGATCAACCTTTTGCAGCCCCGTGGCCGAAGCTATAAGATCATCTGGTAGGGCCAGGTAAGAAGCGGTACGCTTCAATCAAGGTACGGTACGCTTGATTGACATGGTGCGTTAGCTGGAGGCAGTGTGTCGCGACCGCATTCAAGAGGTGATCCCGTCTCACAGTGTTTGTTGAATGCGTTCTTGCAATTAAGCTTCACGAGTACCCCAGGAGGTGTGCGTGAATTGATGACAGCTCGGGCGGCATATACCGCGGCCTCAGCCCCGGCTGGTTCGGCAAAGCCAAGCTGGTGAGAGCCCGTTGCCTCGCCAATTTTATCTCTGGCTCGATTACAGGCAATCTTTATGGCTAGCCTGCGTACAGTGCAGGAGCAAGCAATCGGCCTCACTAGCCCGTCATTTTCTGTAAGGCGAATGGCCTCGCTCCAAAGATTATAGGTAGCAGTTGAAATGTAGGGGCGCACCACAGAAATATGTCGACGACTTTTGCGAGTGAGCCCGCCAGCCGACCGGCTGTGTCCCCAAAGCCGGAGATAGCAAGTTCATTAGCAGTCGGGGCCGTATGAAGTCAAGACCCCGGCGGATCGGGCTTGAACTCCTTGAAAAACTTTTGACCGCGGCTACAACTTCTTCCCCTGACGTGGTGCAGGAAAGCGGAAGACTGGGAGGGACTGGCCAGCCTAAATCTAGCGGAACCGGAGAATGTTTTTGTGAAAGGCTGTCAGGGGATCCGTGCTGGGAGTCAGGACCTTCAATAATCCGATCAGCCGAGAATTAAAAAAAAAACATTTTAAGGAGGTTGTTTTTAATTATCTATCATCATTCGTCCCCTACGGCTTGGAACTCACCGTGAGGTCCATTTTCAATGCACCGGGGGCCGGGCATATCGAGATATCTAGAGTTTTTCCAACAGTCCTTGTTGCAGCATGACCGCTGACTCTCAGCGGTATGGTCTATCATCTATTCTCAATCACGTAAAGAAAATTCGATCAACAACAGGGATCGAACCGGCGACACCCCGGTGATGACAACCATTATTAGCGCACTAGTCCCCTAGACCACGCCGCCACGATCCGACCAGCCTGGCGGCGCCTGACATATCGCCCTTGGTTAGCTTAAGAACAATCTGACAAGCGCGATTATTCGTGGAAGTACGGTTTCGTGTAGAGACCGGAGTTACGATCTCGGATAGGTGCAATCCGTTGGACGATCTCGGATGGGTGCAATCCGCGTAGATTATGGCGGATTATAACAGAGAGTGATTGGGTGTCATTGTGGGTGGAAGGAAGACGAAGAACCACTGGCGCAAGCGAGGAGAGCGCACACCATGCATCGTCTTTGTTATCGGCTGTGACCCCCATGATGACGTTTGCCAGGGCCTCCGCTACCTGCTTTCTTGCCGGTTTTGGGACGATCCTTAAGTGTCTTAACTTCTTTGCTGCACCCTGGATATCTCCGATGGGGCGGGCGGGTTGCTATGTGTTGTTGTCGATTGGTGTGGGCGTAAGTGTAGATATGTTTAAAGAGGCCGATGGATGTTTGGCTGCTATATGCCTGGTGAGCTCTTTTCTTGTGTACTGTCCGTTGCATAGTGGCCAAGCTATTCGCTGTGAGTATGCCGACGACCCTAACCCTATATGGCTAAATTACTCGGGTCCGGTTCCATCATTTTTGCATTATCTGTTTAAGGATCTTCAACAAAGGCAATTGCTGCAGGAGGGGTTCTAAAACCACCACTAAAGCTTTACGCTTGTCCAACAGATCGGATATGCCCTTGCTTTCCTTTTTATCTTTTAAATTAGTCTTAGTGGCTGTAATAATGTTTAGTAGCAACGAATATATAAAGCGCGTGCAGCCATGATGACCATTGTGTCATATGTGCATTATAGTATTACGGGAAATATAAACGCCACGACCATCTCAAATTAGCAATATCGTTGTCTATAATTGTTATTTGGTTTACATTCACAACGTGGACAACAAACCGACGAAAGGTTTATGGCACCGTTCATGGAGTTACGAAACTTTGCTTCAGACTAATCTCAATATTGTCTTTATTCGCCTTCCTAAGGGATCCTGCTAACCGCCTACAAGTAGACACGCATGCATCCACGTATATATATATATATATATATATATATATACCTACTACTTCTTAGTAAGGCTAGCGTGTCTTTAATTTAATCTAAATTAATTAATGTTGCATTGTCTGATTACCTAAGACAAGCACTAGCCATACGCCTTCACGCGTCCACCAAATGTAGATTATGAGAAAAACACAATGCTAAAGAGCACTGCTAAAGGGACAAATCTGTCCGCTCGATTGCGACCAACCTGGTAGTCACAGCATTGTTGCAAACAAATTGGCAGTGCATGCTTCACCTGGAGCTCAGAATATGTGGTCTAGGTCTTAAGTGTGAGGCCTCGGCTCTCTTACATATAAAGGTAATTTTGACTGTAAATTGTGGACGTTTAAATTGCACGGCCTTTCATTATAAAGCTCTATGTGCTACGTCTAGCCTAAATCAAGGTTAACTTTCCGCAGGCTACGCCTAAGTACCCCGATGCAGCAAGTTGACTGCACACGTTCTGGATAAGGTTTAATACTATTTTAGTAGAGCCCTTAAAAGGAGGAACGTATTTTTTCGAACGATTTCATTGACGAAGAACAGAAAAAGTCATACGACGCTTTATTAAATCTAAGCAGAACAGATATAAAAATAGTAGCTGTAAAATTGCCATGCTGTCAAAAAAATGCTATTCACGGCTTTAATCAAGTACTTCCTTATAAGAAGGATTTCACGATACCATCGATTGTAGACGTCTGTAAGCGTCTAGCAATAATGCGGCAAAGCGGGTGGGCAAATTACAGATACGACTCAAGTCTGTAATGCAAAGCAAACCTTAATTCGTACTGCAGCTAGCAATCATCTAAACTTAATGAATAAAAATAGTATAAACAGACGCTCAGTTACGGCTTATCACCACATGTGCTCTAGAAATTCACATTTTCTGTATAGATAATGAGCTAACGAAGACGCGCTGCGTCGAGTAGTCGGGCAGCATGTATGTAGAGTGGCACTAAATTTTGATCGAGCGTTCATCATGTGAATCGATTAGCAAAAACTTAGATATTGTGCATGCAATCGATTGGCAAAAACTTAGATATTGTGCCTTAAATGTCGACATTGTGCAAGATTAGATTATATAGGTTTGTGTGTGTATAAAATACTGTGATTATACTTGACAGATGCAGGTGATCCAACCATAGGTATTTTTAATGAAATATGACTTTGACATAAATAATGACAGATTGCCTGTTAAAGAGCATGTCAATAAAACAACCTGATGATGCTGATGATATGCGCTCTCTCCAAGACAGGACTCTTCGGGTTAACACACATTAGTAAAGGTGTGACGCTTTATTGTGTAACAAAAAGTGCAACAAAGTTCAAAAAGGCATCATCAAGCACGAACGCAACACGCTTGGCATGCGTTACTTTTTTTCACGGTCGAACACAATGGCGGGGTCACATTCGCACTCACACTCACTCTGCCCGCTCTCTGCAGTTACCTGCTGCTGAGAGGGGGTGAGTTTGATAGAGCGAGCGAGAGAGAGAGAGCGAAAGACAGAGAGCTTAAATACGATACTTACGCACACTAAAGACACTTTTTCCACAGTAGTCAGGAGGCAACTGGGCTTTCAAGGTAAAGGGTAGTTAGTTGAGTAGTGGCAGCCAGCCGTCGTTGCACAGAGCTCACCACCACCGTCCGCTTGGTCGGTGAACCACCAAAATGACACGGACCGCGGACCACGGAGATCGATCAAGGCTACAAACTTGACGTTTCTCCGCCACTATCGCTACTGCCGCCGCCACCACCACCACCACCATTATTCTCTGTTCTCGCTGCTGTTCTGGCGGCGGCCTGTTTGACCGCCGAAGACGACGACGGCCCGCAGCCGCTGCCCAACGCTTGTCGGGCAGGATGCAGAATCTTGCAGGGCTCGATCCGTTCGAGTGTGCGCAGCCACGAATACGCACAGATGGCCATCAGCACGACGAACGCACAGATGAGCAGAAAGTGGAGCGCCGGTTCGGCAGCTGACGACCCATCGGAGCCGTCGCCGCCGCCGCCGTCTCTCGACGTGTCGCTCGACTTCAGCCGGTAGAAAAGTTCGCAGTGGAAGTACCACTCGGGGTTCAGTGTCGGCGCGGGACAGTCGAGGATTCCTTCGGTGACCTCGTAGCCGGCCGGCATGAACGCCGTAAAGCAGTGCGGCTCTTGCCACCACCTCTTGAGTCGGAGGTCGACGATGCAGTACGCCGAATAGCGCAGCAGGCACGCCTCGGAGTAGCACCGCAATTGGCTGCCCGTCAGCGGCACGTACTGGAGATAGTCCGAGATGCCCTCGAGTGGCCGAATGTACGAAGGCTGTCTCACAGCTGCCGCAGCGGCTGCTGCTGCCGCTGCCGCCGCTTCGGTGTCGGCGACAGAGGTCATGGTGGCCCCCCCGGTCGCGTTTCCCGACACGATCGTCCAGCCGGCGAACCAGACTCGTATCCCGATGCCGGCCCACACGACGACGACCGAACGCTTCGTCATTTCGCGACGAATAGCGCAACGCCCATACACCCATCCACACGCACGCACGGAACGAGAGAGCCAGTCGAGAGAGCTGTGATAGTGGCGGCGTGGTCTTTTTTTGCCGATGTTTTGGCGGGTCGTGTGAGACTAACGTAGGAGTGAGAGAGAGAGAGAGAGAGAGTACATGACTCAATCTAATTCCAGCGCACTACCCACTAAAAACCACCCCCAAGAACCCCCCCCCCCCCAGGTGGGCTAGTGCGCTAGTTGTCATAGTTGTCATCTACCGCCCCATTGTTGATCGAATTTTCGTTGAGCGATGCTCATTGAGAATAGGTGATAAACCATACCGCTGAGAGTCAGCGGCCATGATGCTGCTGCTGTTGCCACGAGAACTGTTGGGGAAACCCTAGATATCTCAACATGTCCGGCCCTCGCGGTGCATTGAAGATACATGTACCACAACAGATAGAAATCCAAGTCCGTTGGGGACAAAAGATAGTCTAGAATTAAAAACAACCTCCTTAAAAATGTTTTAAAATTCTAGTCGGCTGTAGTGATGTGGCCGTAGTGTATTTCACTGCGGCTCTCGTGTTCATGGGTGTGTCGTCGTGTGCGGACTCGCGCGAATGCGTATTTGTATATATATATATATATATATATATATATATATATATATATATATATATGTATATGGCATCCAGACGGGATGACACTTACACCATTCGAGCGAGGCAAAATGCCGGTTTGGGATGCAACCGTTACCGACTCTCTAGCGCCTTCTATGGTCGGTGGCGGCGCATCCGAAGCTGGTTATGCAGTTCACCTTGCGAAGACTAGCAAACCAAGAGAAAATACTCATTCGTCGTATATATATATATATATATATATATACATATCATAACATGAATAAGAAATTCTACTAAACACCGTTATGTAATATGAAGGATGTTGACACACTCACAAGAGCGGGCAGACACGGGCGATAGCCTTTTCTGCAAAATGCCCTGAATAGTTACAATTGTTTAAATGTATGTAATTATGGAAATTTCAAGCTCAATTGAAAACAGTCCCATAAAAAAATCTAAATATATATATATATATATATATATATATATATATATATATATATATATATATATATATATATATATATATATATTTATATATATATATATATATATATATAATATATATATATATATTTACTACAACCCAAATCGGAAAATATCAAGAAATATCGCTTCGAAAGTGTACGCGTTGTACAAGCTTACTGTTTACGAGTTCCGCTTTTTCGCGCATAGTCAAGTTGTCATATAATTAAATATGTATTACACATATATAGCAAAAAGAAAAACAAGCTTTATGAGAATAAAGTAAAAATGGGACGGTGACACCCAGTTGGAACGTTCAAGCGCTGTCTTCTTCTTAATGCTGTCAAAGCTGAAATAAGCCAATGCGGTGAACGGATCCTGCAACACAAACGGAGCCGTATCGCGCGTAGTTGAAGACGTTTCTTACTTAAACTAACTCTGTGTTGCAAAAGAACAAAGAATAACACAATTTTCTATTAGAAATTTCAAACAGCTATTTATATATCATTTAGATTATCCTAAGCTTTATGGAGATAAAGAAATAAGTCCCACCTACAACTGGTACAGGCAGAATGCGAAGTGGTGATATGACCACCGCATCTCACGAAAAACGTTCAGTTTATCTGGAGAATTCGGTGACGACCTTATTCAGGGCTATACGTATAGCGATGTGTCACATACTAACACAACATGTTGAATCTTTATTATCATCCGAACGGAAGAAGCAGAAACGCCGGCGACAACATGTGTGTAATCCCATGCAACATGAATAAGTAGTAGACAAACATTAGGTATATATGATTATGAAACTCACGTAAGATTTGAAGTCTGAACCCACGGCCAGCACCCAATCGGGAACGGCTTCCAAAAATCCCTGTGTCACTCGATCATCTTCCAAAACCCTTTGTCACTCGACCATCACGCGGCCATCATCAAACAGTAACCCTACGTGAAAAACTTTGCACACTTAACGAGCCATCGGATAGCCGGGAAACGCAAGCGAGGAGTTCCATGTCAAAATTAGTTGCTAAACTCAGCAGGCAGACAATAGAATACAGATTATGTCGCGTCGGAATCTAGCTAGCATGCTGTTCTGGAGTATCGGAACAACAATTCAGCAGACGCGCATGTTAAAGGAAAAAGAGCGAAAAAAGCACCGTCATTCAACGGAACACTTCTAAACTGTTTATACATTTTGCAAGCTAATAAATTTACGACGAAGAAAAATGAAGCGGAAGATTCAAACCCTGAGCCAAAATCGTAACAGGTTATCGACACACACACACAAATGGTCGACGGACAATAGGTATTGACACAACAGGACAGCGCCAGCCACTCAAGGACCCTGTCGGTGTGACGACCAATAAAGTCACACTCCAGTCACGCTGACTCCGCTTTTCGTGTACGCCCCCTCGAGTAGCTCATTCAACTCAATCAATATGTTTTACTTGTATTAAGTTTGTTTATTGTTTTTACACAAATAGCCATTTATTTACAGATCAGACATCCACTCAAAATGAGTTGGTTTTTTTCTTTCAATGAAAACATTGATGTGTTTCCGCCATATTCTGTGTGTTGTGCAATGCTAGGTTCGTTGTCATTACGGACACTACTGTACAGCAAGTCTCGAAGCTTGCATATACAGCCATACTTTCAGTTCCCCTCTGTCTCTCTCTTTCGTTCTCTCTCTCTCTCTCTCTCTCTCATTCGCTAGAGCACAATAATGGCGACCGATGAGCGCACTCATACGCACCGCATACACGATATAGTATATATATATATATATATATATAGTGTTGTACGATATACGTGTACAGAGAGATGTGTGTATGTGTGTGTGTGTGTGTTGTATGCTGACTAAAAAACAGTAAATCTACTCTTAGGCCATCGTAACGCCGCCCTTCGGCGGCGGCGGCGGCGACAACCCGCAGGTGCCGGCCAGCATTTGGCGGACAGAATGAAAGTGTGGCGTAAACCGGGATTTACGCACGGCGCACACCCAGTAACACGCAAAGATAATCGCGAAAAGGACAAATGCAACGATCAGGAGCCAGAATAGCGCGTGACCGACGACCGCCTTCTGCGACCGAGGTTCGCCCGACGTCCAGTAGAAGCGCTCCAGCCTATAGAACAACTGGCAATGGTAGTACCACAGACCTCCCTTCGCGTATTTCGGACACGATATATTCACGTCACTAAATTTGTACATACGCGGCAGGAACGGCGATAGGCACGTTGCGTTCCTCCACCAGTATAACTCGTGGAGATCTACGAGACAGAACGCGTTATAGCTTTTCAGGCACACCTCGGATAGACAGTGCAATCGGAGGCCCGTCAGGGGGACGATGCGTAGAAATGCCTCACCCACAACCGGTATCACACCTTGGCCATCGGCCACAATGGCAAGATTCCACGCGATAAGCGCGTGTATCCCGACGCCAACAAAGGGCTTCGTCATTTTTCTACGGACAGCGGGATAGTGCCCGAGCGTTAGTTGTTGTTCTTTGACTACACATACACACACACACACATATATATATATATATATATATATATATATATATGATTGATTGATTGATTTATTCGCTTGAGAAGTGTGTGTACACATATCATATATACGCAAATAGCTCAGCAAAAAAATGATTCCTTATGTTCTTAGAACTGCCACCGATAGCTCATGCGTTTCCTTCCTCTTATTGAGGCCAATACCGCTACGACGTGCCCTTTTTGGACGTGCAACGGTCGCGGCAGAAAATGCTGGTCTCCTAAACGGTCGGCCCACTTTCGCTTAGTATTTAGCAGACTTCGATAGCTCCGATAAAAACGTATATTAGCTGACTTGTCTAGGCTCCCATACACTTCGAGTGCTAAAGGTTTCCACCTCGAACTCGGGACGAAAGACGGCATACCTAAGCATTTTCCTGGCTTCAGCTTTAGTCGCAGCCACACCAGCCTTACGATCCATGAGAGCCACCTCAGAGGCACACACCGTGCAGAGGTGCATCCCAAAACGATGCTTTTGCCTTTGTTATAGGGCAGGGCTGTCACTCCATATGACCGTCTTTCATTTGCAATGACTAGGTGAGGCTATTCCTGTCTCTTAGTGGGAAAAACGACCTGAAGTTGGACCAAGATATTCGTGTGGGTTGGAGAACTAGAATTAACGGATGCTATTGACAGGAAGTCACTACACACTTGAGACACAAAGGTGATTGAGAGTTTGTGGAGGTAGGTATGTGGAGATGCCATATACGAGCCAGCAGCTTTTTTTTATAAGGGGCTTTTTTTTTTTCTCTGTGAGGTTTCGGGAATGCATGATGCACATGCGCCACTAGCAGCCTGCGTGACTAGTGAGACTCGCAAACCCACTAAACCCGGATTCCTCCCCACCCCCCCTAGGCTCGGTATTACTTTGGCATTACATCGAAGCCGTGGGAGGGGGCTGGCAAAAGTCAAAATACATGATGTACACCTTGGGCCTTAATAGTGTGGGACTTTTAAATCCACTAATATCCAGGTCGTCCCCTAACCTTTCTGACAGGGATAGTTGTGGTATGATCTCAGTGTAGGGAGCCGCTAGACTAGGTTTCAGTTTTTAATACAATGATGACGCGCCATACGTTACCGTCTTTCTTCCACCATAAATGTCTTCGCTCTCATAACGACCTCCACAAAATCAGAGCCCGCGTCCCATCTCTTTTTGTTAGAGCTGAGCATCTCTGAGAGTAGAATTTTTGTCTTACTGCCTTGTAGTCTCTCTACCGGGCCGTCTGCCTCGTGCCATCGAGTGTCCTGCAGCCAAAAAGCGTATGATTCACGTCACCAGCCTAGCTCGCGTTGCACAAAACAAATATGTCTACGCTAGCTTTCCCGATCTTCATCACGTAAGTCTGGAAGTGCCACGACCGGTGAGGACTTGGGCTAGGCAATACGTAGTTTCCGCACACACGCATCGGAACAATTTCATGAGGTCAGAGACTATTAACCTCGTCCACACCGGCTCTGGTGCCTCTCGTGCCGCTCCAGTTTACTTAGCCTCCCAGCTCTTTAAGGTCTTCTCTCTTGCATCTTTCTCTTTTGAAAGTGTCTGATCAGCCAAGATATCATGCGGGAAATTACCAGCACAGCGTCTATGGAAACCGTTTTGTACGCTTTGGTGACCCCCATGGCCAGCACACTCTGAACTTTGTTTAGCTTTTTCTTATTTTCCTTGGTATTCTTCTGCGGCTGGTGGCCCGTAGAGCAGAATTAAATAGATTACGGCGCCTTTTCTCTTAGGGTTCCATTATCTTGGCCAACTTGCTAGCCACTTGGTTTGCTTTGTCCGTTGCATAATCAACGTGGGCTGTACAGCTAAAATTTCTGTCAAACTTTACAACCAAGTATCCAGTACCCGGAAATACTTACATTCAATGAGCTAAGGCGCCTCCTGGTCATCCAAATCAAAAGCCGAAAAACAGAAGTGACACACGACAAAAAGCTGAGGAAGAAGCCAGGCTCTCCCTTTGTAGTTATCGTCAAATTAGGAAATGTATTCTAAGTCGGCGCCCTGCGGACTCTCACGAACAACACTGACTCCGAAACAGTCAAAGTAGCCGTCGAAAGCATTCCAAAAGCAGGCGAAATCCGCCTGATTTTGCGAAATTCTATCGCTGATGCTACTGGAAAATGCCTACAACAAATAATATAAGCCGATAGACTCCTCAAGGGCCGCGTTCTAGCAAATTATATATATATATATATATAAATGCTTCCAGTTTACCTGAGGCTAACAAATGCAGAAAATACTTCAGCGTTGGTTATCCTCACGAATGTTGTCCGTTGGCGTTTGAGACTCGGAACTATGGGAGCTGCCGGCCCCCTTACGCTCAAGCTGATTCAGCGCGTAAGTAAAAGCCTTAATCTTACGACGGGAGACTCGAGAGCAGCCGAATTCTTGCGTCAGAGGCTGTCGCTCGACATTCAACGAGGAAATGCAGCGTCTGTTCGACGCGCATTGTTGAACTGGGTTAGAGAACCCGTGATCACACGTTCGCGCGGAGACAGTTGTCCACTCCAAAGTGCTAACATACCGAAGTTATATAAAGACATGCATAACACGCAGACATCGTCTACGTGTTATGTAACTTGTTTGCATCCAAAGTGACATACCACCACGTCGGATAATAAACTGCCATTCAAAATAACACTGACCACACTCAGATGAAAATCTAATTAATTTTGAATTCACGTTTTACAACAATCTCTTTAAAATCATGCATCTCTATTTCTTAGGTTTCTGCATCAAGTAAGTAGGTGTACACCTATGGAAATGAAAAAGTTCCGTTACCACCACATATAAGCTGCAATGCATGTACTGTGTGGCATGGAAACGGGTAAAATATAAGCCTGCAAGCGCAGCGTTTAAAAAGACAAAATAATTGGTCGACATTCTGTACAAAAAACGCCTAGAGAAGTAAAACATAGTGTCTTGGTGTGTGCGCTGCGCATGGCTTTTGCATGATCTTAATCATCATGAGATCTATTCTAGTCATACTGGGTATTCATATCACATGGAAAGTTATACGTTCTCGGCATGTAATTTAAGAGAGGCGGTGCAGTGATCTCTTAGTAAGGGTCAGACAGGCAGACTCATGATCTACCGTACATGCTCGAGAGCACAGTTGACGGATGCACTCTGTGTACTCATCGTAGAAGTTTGTATCCGAGCAGACAAGGTGATAATAGCCATGAAGAACTATGTAACTGGTCATGGCGGGTGTAGAAAGCGGCTCCCTACCCACATTAACAGGCAAATTGCTTGCTTCATGTACATTGTGAAAGACCTTTCAAACAAATCAAAGTTTGTCCGAGTGAGGTGTCCCCAAACTCTGTCAAAGCCATTAGAACATCTTGAGGTGAAAGAGTGCTACTGCCATCGGGACGGACCCTCCACAGAAATAGAGTGACTCGAACTGCGCGCACTGTCTCGACGATATGTGCAGAAAATATAACGTATGACGCCTTTGGCAGTCAATTGACCCCCCTCTCTTCTGAATTTCACAGCTTTGGTCCTTGTGGCATTTATTTTAAGTCCTTTACGGCAAGGAACACTTCGGCCCGAGAAGTATTGCGCTTGATGGTACCAAGATGATGATGAACAACGACTATGTCATCTGCACACATCTCAACTATGGCCTTTTGGTACTCCTGTGGAATCTAGCCGACAAAACAGTCGGCAAGCAAAAGAGTAAAGGAGACGCAGCTTGATGGATCCATTTGCGTGGTTTCCACATTTTGCGTTAAACGCAACATATTCTGCTCGCCCTGCACCGGCAAGGTGTCCCCATCAAAGAAGGGTCCTCATTGCGTGATCTTAATACTGCCGCTCAAAGTAGTTGTCACAATACCCCTCAGACAGCAAGTTGGGATGACTGCAAGTGGTTATCTGATCATCTCTGTGATGCTAAGTAATCAAAACTTCACCTTGAACAACGTGCAGTAATGATGAAACGTAGATTAATTGTTTATTTTTTTCACGTTGAAATGTGGTAACAGCACCACAATTCTTGTCTACAGTCGTATATCGCAGAATCGCTATGAGAACTTAACCAACACATGTGCAATGCAATCAGCATTTTTGTGAAAACTACTTGTGACGAAAATAGCTTATGTATCTTTTACTGATATTGCCGGTAGCCCACGAACCGCAAATGTAACTCCAAAAACAAAAAAAAGGATGTACTCGAATTTTGCACGCACGTAGGGTACCGCGAGAATACTTCTGAGACTGTTTGGCAGAGCGTAAGTAGTGCAACGTAGCGGTGAGCTCATTAGTCAAAAGATGATACTAAAAAAAGCCTTTTAATATAATTATGCGCTTTCATGCCGTCTTCTTTGACAACTATCTACGTAAATTAAGCGTCAACAACAGAAGACACGGTACGCTTCATTGCAGTTGGTGTTTTTTTGATGCTGGTAATTCTACTCTGTTTGCATGAACTTCCACTGCATCCAAAAATTCTGACCAGCTTACCGTAACCTCGATGAGATACGGTAGCAGTAAAAACGTTGTCCGTAACCTAAGTTTTGCCCTACGAAACGTATACATTCTTATGTCTATCTCATTCGGCCATGTTGCCACAGGGACTGTTGGGGAACCCTAGATATCTTAACATGTCCGGCCCTCGGTGCATTGATGATATGCCTAAGATTAAGTTCCAAGCCCGTAGGGGCCGGAGGGTAGTCTAGAATGTAAAACAACCTCCTTAACAAATGTTTAATTTAATTTAATGTCTATCGCACAAGGGCAATTTCTCTCACAGATCGGACACGTTTTGTTTAATAGTAATCACAAACGCTGCATTGCTTGTTGATCATATACGACGTATTTGAAAGTAAGCGATGTGCTCCTTTGAAGGGTTTTGGCAGCGTGCACATATTTAGGTTTGAGTCGAACCGGTTGCGGGCCAGATTACCGGTGGTGTCACTATTATGCGGATATTTATCGGGCCGACTTTTATATTGAACGAAATCAAACGTGTCGCTCTAACATGCGTCTTCATTTGGGCTTCTTCGGCCGTATTCAGTCTATCGGCCATCAGCCAACTTAAATAGATCGCCATATAAGATTAGTTTTAAGCTTAAATTCGATGACACAACAACAGACAAGGTTTAACATACCTAGAACGTACCGTAACCACGGCTCAAAATCACACACGCTGTGTATTAGATTATATAAAGCGTCTAACGTTCTAAAGTGGCGATGGCATGGTAGCGACCATTGTAGGCAAAATAGCCTTGTTGCTTTCTTTGATCACGCTTGCAACGTGTCGATGAGGGCGTTGCAGAAATATGCGACGCTAATGCAGATAAAGAGAAAAGCACTTAAGTTTACGTAAATATGGGCAAAATTGAAGTATCCACGGTAGGCGCCGTCACAGTTCAGGCAGCAACGAAATAAAATTACTTTATCTCAGGCTAGCACCCGTCGTGCCAGCGAGCGACGGTCCGTAACTTCATTACGGAACAGCAACCCCTAAACAAACCTGGGGTAGCTAGGCATTTCTTGACGGGCCTATTGCGTGGCCTTGGCGCCGGTGAACTGAAATGCTTGACTGTACCAAGATATCAACTTTCTTCTTTATCTAGCCGAAAAAAAAAAAAAAAAAATATATATATATATATATATAAATTCTTATAGAAAAATAATGCATAAGTTCTTACAAAAAAGTTCTATACGTTTTTATAGAAAAAAATCTATACGTTCCTATAGAAAAACAGTTCTAGGAGTAAGTAAGGTTGTGAACACCGCAAACCAATGTGATGCTCCCTGCAGTCGACAAGGCGTCCGTTTGCGCTCCAAGCCAACCGGCCGCGGTAAGATTGCGGGCGTCACCTTTCTATCCGGCCAAACCCATAAGAGAGAGAGAGAGAGGTGTGACAGCAGTTGTGATTGGCCCATTCTCGGCCCGTTCCGTTGTCCGTGGGGGACGTTAGGCTCGCTGTTTGTTGATCTAGCCACGCGAGAGACAGACAAGAGTTCTTTGGCCGCCTGGCTGAAGTTCCGTTTTAGTCAATTAGGCAAGCGTAATTGCCACGCAGGCAAAAGTAACAACACCGACACTCGACAGCGACACACTCACCCTTAGCCGCGTCTAGGCCCCGGTGCTAAAGGGCCATCTTACGGTCAACTCTGGAAAGAGTACGATTAAGGCATGCCTTTTATTTATATATATATATATATATATATATATATATATATATATATATATATATATATATATATATTTATATATTTGTGTCTAGTACGCAAGCTGCATTGAGCATATAGACTTGCCGTGATCGATACAAAATAAATAACAAAGATTAGGCAAGAGGTAAAGTATTATTCATCAATTAGCCAGATAGAAGCGGCAAAATACATAAACACACAGACACTGAAAGGGCGTCACATGGCCGTCGTCCTGGGCTTTGTATTAGCCAACAGCCTAGAACAACGTCAGCCAAGCTTGACGGGTAACGTGACCTTCTCTCGCTTGCCGATTTGTCACCCACAAGAGTAGCCTGTATGACGCTCTTTCAAGGAAGATTCGTTTTCTGAAAACTAGCGACACGCTATGGCCAGCTTCATAGCAGTACGTTCTACGCAGCGTGGTCTAGGAGGGGGTGGAGAACCCGTGCGCTGGTCATAGATATTGTCACCTACCGGTGTGTTGCTGATTCGATGCGTCCTGTTGTTGATCGGATTTTTTTGACCGATGCTCTTTGATTATAGGTGAGAAAGCATAGCGCTGCAGAAAGTCAGCGGCCATGCTGCTGTCACAAAGACTATTGGGAAAACGGTAGATATCTTTCATATGTCCCTTTTTTTCGATGGCTTACTGAAGATATGCCTCACCAAACCCGTAGGGGGCGGAAGATAATTAAAAATAATTTCCTTGAAGAAAGCTTTAATAACGACTAGCCAGCCAAGCAGACCACGAAGCTCGTGGCAGTGGCGGCGGCAGCAGGCCAAGACGTCCAGTTCACATTAATTAACGAAGTCCTCCATCTCAGAATGCTTCACCGTTAAGGGTCAACTTTCTGACGTCACCCTAAAGCGGGGGCCTAGTTGAGGCTCTTTTAGTTGAGGTTGATTGCCACTGGCATGCTCGAGACCTCAATGATAACACTGTGCAACGAGGCTTAGATAACTTACTCTTTGAACGTAGCCAGAATTACAAATCAAAGTGGCGTTATTAACCGTCTCATAGTATGTAGTATTCTGCTCTGTTTGTTCCGTGTACCAAATGCCAGCACTGGGGTACGCTGTGTCAGTTTAATGCCGTGACAATTCCACGTAATCAATCGAATCTCTTGTATATATATATATATATATATTTTTTTTTTTTTTAAGATTTTCCGTAAGGCAATTGCCCGTGTTCGGTTTTTTCATGTCATGGTTAATTTTAATCCACTCCGGCATTTACCTTGTCTAAATTGGAAACCATGCAAACCAATTTAAGAGTGGACGGTCTGGGTCTCGAACCCAGTCCTCCCGAATGCAAGGCAAAGGCTTTGCCACTAAGCCATCTTGCTCGGTATATATATATATATATATATATATATATATATATTATTTTTTTATAAACTTTTGTTTGTTTATATATTTTGTTTTATAAACTAAATTTCTGCAGTGTACACACACTTATATGCACGAGAACGGATCTAAAAGTTCTTATACATATTACATAATATTTATTTAACCTTCTAAAGTGGTTTTGCTCCGCCGCAATGCACTTTTACCACCTCACTTGGAAACATTTTATGTTTTGTCTTTTGGAATCGAATGTAGAATTGTTCCTGCGATTTTTTCTTTATCTTCTCTATAGTCTAGACACGTTGTTTTATCAAACTTTTGTTCGCGGGAACAGGACAAGTCGCACAGAGTAAGGACTAGCAAATAGAGAGGTTGCGGAAATATTACAATCTAATTTTTCATGAAATAACCCGAAATCAGTAGCGATGTGATCCGGTGCACTGTCATGATAGAAGATTCAAGAGCTGTTTGTCTAGAGTTGAGGGTTTTGACGTCGGACGTGCTCGCACAATCTTCTTAAAATTTCGCGGTCAGTCAAAAAAGTCTTGGTGTTGGATCTGCTCTGACTGAATGTCTTGGCTCGACTCTCTTCTTGAAGCACCACTGGGAGCATTGGGCTTTGGTCTCAATGTAGTAGCTATATACCCATGACTTCTCTTCTGTAACTACTCTCTTAAGAAATTCAATTCAATTCGGACATTTCAACGTTTTATTCTGCTATCGGCATCAACAGCCCTCCCGAACGAAGGTAATCTTGGGTCGTTTCACGACCCTCGCAAAGTTGACGGCGCTGTATATACACAGTGTTTCAGAACACTTTTTGATTATCATATGCAGTTCGCAACTGTTCCACCACTAATTAAGAATGTGAAATTTGTTTTTAACACGAATTTGATGCAGCTTCGTTGCTTCTCTATTTTCAACTTTTAAAAAATCGTCGAACCTTGTTTTCTTCACTTTTTTGAACCTCAAACAATGAATGGCACTTCTGAGCAAAACAAGCCGCAAGACGTTACTTTTTCGGTTCATATTTGCCATTATGTTTTATTCAAACTAGTTGGGATCGTTGGTAATCTTGTGTTATTATCAAACCAAACCGCAATTAAAGCTTTTACTGACACAGTTCCACCCTACCTCTTTGTCTATTCTCCGAAATAATTGGTTGCCAACATGGGTTAGGACCACTTCAACCTGATTTCAAGGAAGACCGTGTTTTTTGGCTATCAATCGAGAACCTCTAGATCAAAAATATTTTTTGTCGATAGCAGTTACGAGTCGTTTTGGACGCCTTGCAAAACAGCATTGTCAGAGGGCGAGGCCATCCTAGTATCTCAAACGACAGAAAAAGAAAATCGTGCATGTGATGGAGTTCAGAGAATTCGCGCAATTTTTTCTTCAGTGACGGTAGCCATAAATGCCGGTCATGCTGTCGTTCCAAACTGGGCCAAAGATATTGTGAACGGTATGATTGAAGGCTGCTTATTTAGGCATATGACCTGTGCTTGTGCACAGGACGCACCTTGACCGTCTGCGAGCCCGGCGGAGACCACATCCCAAGGCTTTTATCTGATATAAGCATCAGGGCCTACTGGCGCTTGCTATTGTAGTGAGCATTAAGCTCACACCAGTCTTGCTGCAACGGAAAACCGAATAGTTTGAGGTTGTTCTCAGCTATAAACAGCTATCCGGGTAAGCTCAGTAGCGGTCAGTTATACTGAAATTACCCGGGCAACAAGGAGAGGTTTGTATAAACACTTTGCATTTGCTTGGGTTTAGCGCTACTTGCTAACTGTGCAAAAATACATCACGCTGTACGTACCTCAGCTATCACCTTCGGCTTTCCCTCGAGGGGGCAGTTGTCCAGATACAAAACATTTAAGAAAAGCCTAAGATAGCCCTTTGACTGATGACAGAACACGGACTTTAAGAAGTCTAGCTGTTAGATCCCACTAGCCCACGAAATCACGTTTTTTGTGATCAAATAAAGAAATAATGGTCTCGCAATATGCTGGTTCAGCACGGTGGAAAGTAACGGCGCGAACTCCTGGCTTATTTTTAGAATGTAAGCTCACCTTACAAGTGAACACAATGAAGTGAAATACTGCTTTTCAGTTTTGAAATTCCCTAGCAGCAATCCTTTTGAGATTGGCAGACCAGCTTGGTAGAACGACACGGCAAAACCCAACCACCGAAGGTGAGAACTCTCAGCGTTTTTAAGGAGTGTCCTAACGTGAAGATGCCGGCACGCCTGCGGGCCTCACCGCAACATCGTTAAGGACTAAATGTCCCAGAGGAGACGTGGCCTTCGTAGAATTATGGTGGAGCGAACTACTTGACACTTGTTTTTAACGGAAACTTAAATGTTGTAAGACTGCAGTTCTATAAACAAGGACGTATTCGTATGCAGGAACCTAAGCATATTTTGCAATTTCTTAGACTTCGAGCTTATTTCTACCAACTGTCATCGAGGGACACCTCCACACCGCGTGTTCCGATATTTTAAGTTCCACATCGACGGTTTTGCGTGAATCGAATTGTCTTGTTTTCAATATTTTTATTTTCAGAACATGTGATAAGCGCAGTGGGAAGAATAGGCATTCTGTAGTATACCAGTTGCTTGTCACTACGCCACCTTCTTCTAGTTCCTTCTGTACCACCGCCCTTACAGTTTTCCTCTTACGAAGAAGATGGCGAACATCACCTTATTAACCGACATTTGGCACTCTTGTGAGTGGAGCCGCTCCAAATCCTGGGACTTGAGTAGAAGATCATAAAAATGCACCATACTCGCATCACGTGTAACAAGTTTTAGAAAATTTCAAGCCAAAAAATCCAGCGCTCTTTATGGACATGAGGTACTACCGATCGAGCAGGTTTTTGTTTAGTCCGAGACGGTCGTGAATGATCATATAGAGGGACACTGTATTCAAACTCAAAGTCTTATCCGATGCCTATGTTTTGTTTGAGCCTCCGTCAATTGCATTACAAGGGCCACATTTCCTCAGCCGATATAGTAGTTGGACGTCCTTCACTGGATGTGCTATAGAAATTGAAAATGTTCATCGACTTGAATTTCCTCAAATCGATAAGCATGGCGACATCCGTCTGTGTTGGACTTTAATTCCCACATCACTACAATTTTTGTTTTAGCTCAAACTCCACTACGTGGGTTTTAACTTTATTACGCGGACTTAAACTCACACTAAAAAGGTCGTAGAATTATGCACGCATTTTTAAAGTTTATTTCATCCTGCATGTCCCGTGTAGATCGACGGTATACAAAACCTTCGATCGCATGCCTGTATATATGTAATGTGGTTGAGTGTGTGTGTGTGCGGGGTACTATATACAGACTAGACTATCGAGACCTAATCCAATAACTCAAGAACACACACCAGAGTTAAGGAACGTCACAGGAATCCGAATAAATAACACCAAACACCAGAAGGATCCGATTCTAGACAGCACGGCGATTGCGAGTTGTAGTAGGTTTACTCAACGTTCGCCACAATAATCTCACGAACTAATTACTGTGCGTCCATCGTTCTCGTATCTATACGTCCACATTCACTCGAGTTGTACATTGGATGCAGCTTTGTGACTTCACTGATTGATCTGGATTGGGAATAGTGCATTTATTGTACACATATCGTTACTGCTTGACGAGCATATTTCTGAAGTCGGCGTTGCTTCGTGGTTTAACCGATGCGGCGGTTTCGCTAGTGGACTCTTGATCTCCGCCGGCGGCTGTCTGGCTTCTGGCCTTGACCTGTAAAGCTCTGGGCACAAAGAGCCGGCTCTTCATCGTTGAGCCTTTCGGTTGCTGGGGCGCTACGAGAGATTTGTCTTTTCGGGTTGGCGCGATGGCGGATTACTAATCGCCACACTCAACGACTTCGTTCGAAGCTCATACCCATCGTATTTGACGACAGCGGCAGAGGCCGCAGCCTCATCAGCGAAGTCCACGTAGGCCATGCCCTTAAACTTGCCGTTTCGAAGGGTGCACATACGCACGTCAGTCACTTCGCCGCAGGCCTCAAAGAGGCTCTGCAGCTCCTCCTTGGTGGCGTCGAAGGGGACATTTTTCACGAAGAGCTTGTTTTTCTCTAGCTCGGTTCGGAAAGCAAATTGTTTTCTTTCGTTCAGTCGCGAAACGAACACCGGTCGTCCATCGATTGGCGTGCGATCCTTAAGCAATGCCGCGTCGACGCTGCTCATACTCTTGAACACCAGGTAGCCAAATCCTTTGCATCGCTTCTTATAGTCCCGAACCAACCGCAGCTCGTCGACCTCACCGACACTTTTAAACACCTCAAGTATGCTCTCCTCTTGGACTTCATACGCCAGGTTGCTGAGAAATACCGTATGCGCGTCCGTAAGGGCGTCGCGTTCTGGAGGTGCCACCCCACGCACCTTTGCGTCTTCATCCTCCGACTTTCTGACCGGAGCTCCCTTGACAGGCAACGGCACCTTGAAACCCTCACTGTCGATCTGCTCCCACTTGCCTTTCTTTTCGTCTGCAGCGTTAGGAAGAACGTCTTTTTGAGCTTTTCGCTTATGCTGTTTACCATCTGATGGGCGCTCTTTCTCTCGGCGGCTCCGTTCTGGCGGTGATTCTTTAAGCGCCTCCCGGTCGGCTGCTCTTCGTCTCCTCTCATTGACGATCTTCATTCGCGACTCGTATTTGGCCTGTGCTTCGAGAAGACCCTCTAGTGAGCCCTCTTCACGCTCGAACCGAATCCACATCTCGCCAAGCGTCTCCGGCCAGTCAACTGCGGCGTACAATCCACGTTGAAGGACCTTTCGATAGTGCTTATCGTCGCCGAACGTTCGCTCGAACGCAGCGTAGTCCAACCACGTTTGTGCATCGCTAGCGGCTCCCTGCCTGGTGACAAGGTTCCACACTTCCCTGGCCTGCGGTAGGCTCCCCAGCTTGGCTTCCATTCGAGCCCAATACTGAAGAATCGACACGACACATTCCGTGTCGGGAAACTGTGACAAATGCTCCCGGGCTTTCTCAAAACAGTTACGCAGCTTTGCAACGAGATCGTCCTGTGGAAGCTTGAAGTCGATTTGTCTTCGAATCCAGGAGATGTGGAACATCCATATAGCCAGATTATCAGCGCCGCTCTGATAGCCTACCTGAAAAGCGTCGTCAACGACAGACTGAATCTTGGCGGGTGCCGACTGAAGCTTCTCGAGGCAGGTCAAGTAAGATACCCACAGAGCCGATGACCAAGGACAATTGCGAACGCTTCGTTCGTGCACCGGGAGAGCCAACGAGTCAATTTTTAACGTAAAATCTAAATACTTAACGTATTTATCCCAGAGCTCTGTGTTGAGACAATCATCGAGGATTGCTCGCTCAAAAAGCAGTTGCACTCGAGCCGCATCTCCTTCCTTTATCTCGTAGTTAAGGTAGGGCTCGTAGTCAGCCGCCTTCAGGCTGTCCTTGACGAGCGAATCTTCGAATGGAAGAACGGCTTCGAGCTTTCTGAGCGCTTTGTTGTACTGAAGCATCATGTTGTCCTCACTAGTCTTGTTCTCGCAAAACGCCTTGTACTCTTCTAACGTCTTCTCCATACCCAGCAGAGGAACTGCCAGCTGTCTTCGTAAGAGGGCCACGACCCTCTGTTTCTGACTTTCGATCTCCTCCGCGCGCTTTTCGTCGACACCGCCCGCGTTCAGCTCCGCCGCCATCGGGTAGTACAGGGCCAGCTCGAACTCGCGGTAGGCCTCGAAGATAAGCGCTCCATGCGTAACATGCAGCCCGACCTTGTTGCAGGCTTCCTCGAACACAGCCCTGACCAGATCCATGCCGCCAGGCGAACCCATCAGTCCAATGCAGAACTGGCAGTACTCCAGCCACAGCTCAACCGAGGTGTAGTCCTTCACGGCACGTTGGAACAGCTCGAGCACCTTCGTCTTCTCGTCGTCGTCGAGGCAGAGGTTTCGCCTCCGATCGAATCCACTCGAGCCACAACTGAGGCGTTAGCGGAAACAGCTTCGACATTGCTTCGCGCGCCTCTCGCAACCGGTCCAAGTCATCGCCGTCCTTCAGCAGCGCAATGAGCTGAAGATGCGAGTCGTAGTGGAACGGGTCCTCTCGAAGCGCCTGCTCAAGGCGCGCAATCTCCTCGGCGTTTCGCTGGTCTGCCTCATCGGGCGACGAATCGCTGCCCAACGCCGCGGCCTCTCCCTCCTCCATACGCTCGAGAGCGTCATCTCCTTCGGCATTCATGTTTCACGTCTGTAATAACGTCGGTGAACGACAGGCTGCTTTAGAACAATACACAATACAAACTCTGCAAAGGGGTATGCAGTTGTTCATCTTATCTTCTTCTCCTCCTCTTCAATAAGTATATATTTTTTGTTATTATTACTATAGTCCTCCTGTTATTTCATTATTATCACAATAATTTAGTACGACATGTTGTGAAACTGCGACTGCGTGTATTTTCTACCCAGCATCCGGAGGGTGATAAATGGTGCACAACAGGTTTTGCACGACCGGCACTATATATATATATATATATATATTATTAAATATATACATATATATATATATATATATATATATAATATATACACCAACCTACAGACGCGCGCAAATATGAAAGCCAGTCCTGCTCTAAAATCGGGTATGGCCAGGAGGTGGTCATTTGTACTCCATCGACAAACATTATCGAAAAATATACTTTCTCTCTCTCTCTATACAAGCCACTTTTTTCATATAATATGGATGTCTACATTTTAAAAACCAATACGTGATGAATATTAAAAGAAAAGCAAGACCGCTGTTAAACTTAAACATACCTAATTAAATTACATTTTCTGCCTTTCAGTAGTACTACTCGCACACTGTTTAACAAATCGGGACTACCGTATGGAGTATGGCCTGAAATGCTATATTGTGGTCGTAATAACTAGTAGGTGTGGTAACATCTTGAGGAGACGATGTTCGAAATGTCTGCGCTGTTATGACTCGCTGTAATAAATACGATAGATTGGCAATGCTCCTTGAACTTTATTGGAACTTGTCGTAAAATGCGCACCGCATACTAATCGATGTGTGTGTGTCTGTGTGTCTATGAATCGGTACTAATTGCGTTAGTCGAGTATTTGGAATGCGGTGTAGCTCGAATAACTTGATTGACCAGCGCCGTCTGTATCGCACACATCCTAGTAGTTTTCGGGCTGACCCTCAGCCAAGATTTAACGTCCATGGAATTGTTTCTCACATTGCTTCATAGACGGACTACCCCCATAAATACAAATGTGGGGCAACGGTGGGGCTCGAACCCGCGCACCTGCTATGTGTCTCCTCCGGTTGCGAGGCGCAGACTTAAGGCCACACCACGCCACCACCGGGCTCGACATCGCACACGTCCTGTCGGTGGCAAGCAAAGTATGTGTCCCGCAAACGCCGGACATGATTATATTATTATTGTCGCAACAGGTCAGGCAGTTCACGTCTAGGCAATTTCGACGCACGGATAGCTAGAAATTCCCTCTCTATCTCGATCTAGATAGGGTGGAGAGAGAGAGATTGCAATTCTTGCCACCCATGATGCTCATTTCGAAATTCAAGCTTCTCCCTCACAAAAGTGCGCGCCGCACAATATGGACAGCGAACCGCGATGACAAACAAGGTGACATCGGCCGACGGTCGACCTCCTCCCGGCCTAATCGTTGGCGGGTTGGATAGCCAACTCTAAAAACAACAAACAACAAACAACAACAAAAAAAAAACCACGCAAAAGCCACCCACTTACTTGGGTCGCCCAGTCCGGAAGAGCCACTGATGCGATTTTCAGCGACACCACAGCCGATATTAGAACGATACGCTCTTTCCCGGTTTCATCTTCAGTTGAGCGAGTTGTTTAGTGCGATCGCTATGCGGGCCGCCATTGTGGGCTGGATGCATCGCCGGCCAAGTCGCGCAAGCTCGTTCGTCGGCTCAGAGCGCCGCGGGTTTATTTTGAAATGACGCCACTCTACCCAAGAGGCGACGGCCCGAAATCACTCACTGCCTCCTGCTCATTGCGAAGGTGCGAAGAATAACCTCAGTGCCGGAACGTGCGGCGTGTACTCAACTCACTTCTGACTACGACTGCTTAGCATCGTAATCATCGTGCCAGAAGATTATCGTGCATCGAACGATACGATTACGACGATTAAACAGAAGAACTACCTAGTTACCTGAAGCTCGGCGGATTGCAAGGCCCGCGCTGCCGTATACCCGACCGTGTAATTGATTACCAACAACAACAACAACAACAACAACACTTCTTGTTGACAACACCAATGGAAACAATTCTTGTGACAAAAACAAACACAACGACATTCTTGTTGACAACACCACCAACCAACAACAACAACAACGACAATTCTTGCTGACACACAACAAAAAACAACAACAACGACGACAATTCTTGCTAACAACAACAACGACAATTCTTGTTGACAACACCAACACAACAACACAACAACAATTCTTGCTGACAAACTCCAACAACAACACCGACAATTCTGTTGACAACCGACGTCGACATTTAGACAGTGTTCGATTCGAAGCCTGATCGTTTCGTAGTTCGAAAGTTGGGTTACTTTCGCTCTCGCTCTCTGTGCTGCAGCCGTTCGGGTGTGCTGTGAGCCGGCCGGCACATCTGTCGCT
>QVRM01000424.1:0-31918 GCA_003439945.1 Dermanyssus gallinae
CTCATGTAGAGAAAATGGACAGACTCTAATGATTGGCCTCAGCAACATATAACGTACCTGGCAACCATTTGACCTATACACCTGAACGGTGTATGGCTTTGGTCTTTTCTAGTGTTTATTTCGCGTTCCTTTAAGACAAGGAACGTGTCTACCCACACAAGTAATGCGCCTTGATGTATCTAGGTTATAAACAGCACATTTGCATTTATGGGGTCCGTCATGTAGCAATGTGAAAAAAGTTCCGGGATGTTAAAATCTTGGCTGGAGGATAGCCGGAAAACTTTAGTTATAAAAAAAAATGTGGGTTGTACCACAGTAGCTCTATCCTAGATATCCGTTGTAGAACGTGGATTGCGTCACGGGTTCATTTGACTTTCCTTAAAGCCGAATGATCCGGTGGAAGGGCCCCTTCAGCCACGTGCACTCAATCTGTCGAGTAAACAACTTGCAAAAATCTTTATATAGAGATTCAGGCCCTGTTTGTCAGCATCATGCCCACACTTGAGCAGAAGAGAAAACCTGGCGACATGCTAGACTTTGAGCACCCGCCTCCTATTTAAAATTACATAACATTACGGAAATCACAAAGGGTTTCTGCCAATAAAGGAAATAACTGTATCCAATGCTCTTAGTAGACATTATTGGGCCTTGAGATAAGTTTAAGTTAACCTTTTCCAGTTAACCAGCCTTCTTCTAGCAGTCGTCACGTGCGGTCGCGTTTGGCTTTGCTCCGTACAACTCGGTCGAAGAGTGCAGGAACCTGAGGCCTGAAAAGGCTGACCAATTGCACTCCACGACCTCAGCGGTAGGGAGTTCAACGCGACTAGTAATTACTGGAAAGGTACTGTGCAAAACTCGATTTTTTCTTGTTTTGTGTTCACGCGTGTTCGAAATTCGAACGTTCGAAAAGTTCGAACGTTGCCAGGCATCGTCCGTGCAGTGACCGGTAGGCCGGTTTAACCGGGCTTCCCGGCAGTGTTTATACACGTAGCCCACTATGTACATAACTATCGGTGTATAGTACTAACTGTGTATATAAGTGCAAATGAGCGCTGCCTACTTAAGTGCTCATTTGCAACATTGTATATAACAACTACGACAAGCCGCCACGAAGAGTGATAGAGCGCGTGCCGAAGCGCTGCTGTGCACGGGTAGTGGATAGCAGAGTGGCAGCGTCGGCGATCACAGTACCGGTCTAAGCCAGACCGGTCTAGGTTCAAATCGCAGCGGTGTTCTCTCTTTTCTTTTTTTATATAGTAGTTTTATACAGTTAGTTTTATATAGTTTCCCACTTCCCACTTAACTTTTATTAGTCTAAATCCTAATAATTTGCCTACTTACATAGCATAGCTTACAATTCTCACTCTTAAATTTCTTAAACTTAAATTTATTTAGTTATCCCCGTAACTTTCGTGTTCTAAACTACTTTTACTTAACTTGAACTCCTAGTAGTCCTTATTAGCACTATGTTTTCTCGGGCAAAAGACCCGGGCAAATGCAGCCCCACCCGGGCCGCGAAGAAAACGCAAAAGACGACGATAACATCACTCCTGGCGGGGGTAACCCCGACGAAGCGGTCTCGGGCAACTACCTCGACAAGATAGCCGCCATCGCACAAAGGCTCACTAACCACGCGGCCAGCAGAAAAAATATGGACGTAATGGTGAAAAACCTGGCTGAGGAACTTCGCGTCGCGACAAAAGAGGCCAAGGCACGAAGTAAGGATGTCGGCACACAGACCGTTAACGAGACCGCAGACTCGGGGTGCCAGTGTACACCTGACACCCTTGCTCTGAAGCGGCAGGCCGACAACATCACTGCCATGATCGAGAAGTGCCAAACAGAAGAGGACCTCAAGCGCATCCTCTCTCTTGAATGGCCAGCAGCCGCCTACACAAGGGTGTCGCACCTCGGGGCCAGCATCCTGAAGGAGAGCCCCCTCCGGATCCTGGTTGCCCGGGAAGACGATCCTTCAGACAAGACCACATGGCAAATCATGGCCTGCCAGTTCCAGGGCATAGCCGGCGAGGCCGGCCGCAGGACAGGTTTCGCCAAATTTGCGAATCGGGGGATGACGGCGAGCCCATCACTCGGGCCCTAGTGGCGATCACGCTCCCTAAGGACGCAACGCTCCTCCAGGACAAGAACCTCCTGGACCAGGCGCTGAAAAAAGCCAAGGCCCTCGCTAGATCAAGGGACCTTGGGCCAATACCCTGCCACATGACAAGCCAAGGCGAGCGGAGGGGAGTCGGCAAACTCTTGGAATGCCTCTCCCGGGCACAAGACCTACATCTTGCTGTCACCCCTACGGCGCACAGACAGGGGGGGGGGACGATGGCAAGAAGAGCTCGGCCAGCACCACAACAACTTTCCTTCTTAAAAGAAGGAAGGCAAACCTTACGCCGACATGATCAAAGAGCTGGGTGTCAGGGTGGACCCCAATGCCCACAACGTGAGGGTAAGCCGAGTTCAACAACTGCCCAGCGGAGATGTGCGGTTGGTGGTGGCAGAGGCGGTACAAGGAGGGGCCAGCTCCTTTCTCCAGGCCCTGCAGTCAGCCGGGGAGGCGGACGCCAGCGTCGACAGGACGTCACTAAAGCGTCTCCTGATCAGGGATGTCATGGAGGGTACCACCCAGCAAGACATCGAGGCTGCCATCCGCAAGGCGCTGCCCATCGAGGGACCACTTGCCGTGGAACCCCCACAAAAGGGGGCCACCGGCAGATGGACGTCCCTGGTCCGAGCGGCCCCTCCCGACGCCGCCAGGCTCCTAAACATCAAACGCATCCACATGGGGTGGTCCTCGTGCCCAATCTCGGAGTGGATCACCGTGCCGACGTGCCAGCGCTGCCAACGAGTGGGCCACTCTGCTCCCTCGTGCACTGGCGCGGTCGTCATAGGTAAGCGCTGCCACAGGTGCGGGGTAGTTGGGCACCTCTCGAGAGAATGCAAAGCGGCGGCGACCTGCTATAACTGCGGCGAAGCAGGATACGCGGCCAAAGTTGCCGCTTGTCCAAAGTACAGAGAGCAACTGGAGGAGCTCCGCCGCCGCGGCACCCGGCCAACGGCCGCGCACCTCGCGATAACACCAGTGCCAAACCCAACCCCGGCACCGGCTACCCACGAGGACCACTCCAGTGACGCCGTGGATGCCGAGGGGTTCACCCTGGTCACCCAAAAAAGCCGCAAGAGGGTACAGACATCGCCTCCTCTGGACCCTCGTGCAACGAAGGCATCTAACAAGCAAGCCACGCCCACCGACGACAATGACGCCAGTTCGTAAAGTACTCCAGCTCAACTGCAAACGCAGCAAAGGCGCGCACAACATTCTCCAGGAGGTCAGCAGCAGAGTAGGAGCCGACCTCTTGTTGCTCAGCGAGCCTAACATCCGGTGGGCAGAAAACCGTTCCCCGGACTGTTTTGCAGAAGCCGACAGCGCTACGAGCATCGTACTTGACCATCGCAGCCAGATGCGCATCTCCGGACACGGCTGCGGCTACGGTTTTACATGGGTTGACGTCGCAAACATCGGACGCTTTTATTCCTGCTACTGCAGTCCTAACGTTCCACTTGACAACCTTTACAGGCTTTTAGACGACCTATCTTCCTCTTTTAACCAAACTGACGCGCCACTTTTAGTAATAACCGGAGATTTTAACGCCGCGGCCAGCGCATGGGGCTCGGCCGGAACCAGTCATAGGGGGCTCGCAATCATCGACTGGTTAGCGGCTGAAGACCTCGTAGTTCTTAACAAAGGTACGCCCACCTTTCACAGGGCCGGGCGCACCTCATGTATCGATCTTACTATCACGCGCAGGGCCGACGCCAACAAGATTTTAGACTGGAAGGTGCTACAGGAAGAGGAATCCCTCAGCGACCATTTTATCATCGAATTCCACGTGACTACTGCCGCGATGACAAATCCAACGCAGCGTCCCGCTCATCATATGCCAGGGAGCCGAACAACTTCGGTGGTCCCTCAGGGCCCTTATAGCAGCAGAGGGACCTCCAACAACGGCGGAGGGTCTCCAGCTACTCCTAGAAAAGGCGTGTGCGGTCTCCCCAGGCCGTCCCGCACGTCGAGGATACCGAGGAAAGCCAAAACACTGGTGGACCGCGGCACTGGGGCAACTACGGCGGAAATGCCTAAAAGCGCGACGGTGGCTCACCCGCGCCAGACGATCGTCACACGACGGGGAGGCCGCCAGACGCTTTAGAGCCGTTTACAAGAACTTGCGGGCCCTCCTGCGCAGGGAAATCTTCAGGAGCAAGGAACGCTCCTGGAGGGCCTTCCTGGAGGAGCTGGAGAACGACCCCTGGGGGCGCCCATACAAAATGATCAGGGGGCTCCCCCCTTACAAGCGCAGGGTAGAAATATCTCCGGAAGACGCGCGGGTGGCGATCGAGGCGCTCTTTCCTCAACACCCACCCTTCGACCGCGCCCCCTACCTAGAGGCTTCAGGGGAGGAGGAAGAGGATCCCCCGGAGGTCACGCTCCAAAAGGTGCTGGACGCTGCGGCACGCCTCAAACAGGGAAAGGCATCGGGCCCAGATGGTGTCCCGGTCTCCGCGGTCACAACACTGATGAAAGAATTTCCAGAAGCGGTGGCGTCAGCGGCGACCGGGATGCTCCGGTCGGGCTCGTTTCCCAGCGCATGGAGGGCCGCAAGCTTGGTCCTCATACCCAAAGGCCCCAGCTCTTACCGCCCTATTTGCCTACTCGGCTCCCTGGCCAAAGCTTTCGAGTCTATCGTGGAGGCACGCCTGCGGGACTTCGCGGAGGAGAACGACCTGCTGTCAGAGGCCCAGCACGGGTTCCGCAAAGGCCACTCGACAATCGGCGCCATAAAGGAGATCCAGACGCAGGCCGAACTCCTCCACGAATCCCCGCCAAGAAGACGGGACCTCTACCTCGCTATTTTACTAGACGTACGAAACGCTTTTAACAGCCTACCCTGGAGAGTCATCCTGGAAACTCTTCACAGGAATAACGTTCCCTTTTACCTACGGCGCATTATATCAAACTACCTAAAGGAACGGACAGTACAGTCCCACGGAATCTTTTTAACATGACTGCAGGGGTGCCACAGGGCTCCATACTTGGCCCCCTGCTATGGAACATAACGTACGACGACGTGCTGCGACTAAGGGACCTGCCCCCCGGGGTCAGCCTCCTAGCCAATGCCGACGACCTCGTCCTTACCGTCCAGGCCCGGACACCGGACCTGCTGCAAAGCCGTGCGAACGAAGCACTTGAAGACGTCGCCCGCTGGATGCAAGCAGCGGGACTCGCCCTCGCCCCCGCCAAGAGCGAGGCAATACTCTTGGTAGGACGGAGAAACTGTCCTGCCCTTCACCTTCGCCTAGAAGACCAAGAGATTGCGCTTGTTGACAAGGTCAGGTACCTCGGGGTCACCCTAGACAGGGGTCTCCGCGGCACTGAACACGTGCGGCGGGCGACGGAGAAGGCAACCAAGACAGCAAACAACGTCGCACGGCTTATGCCTAATAATCATGGACCACGACAAACCCAGCGGCGAATAATCAGTCAGTCGCCCTATACGGAGCTCCGGCCTGGCCGACCGACACTCTAAAGCTTGCCGCGATCACCCAGAGGGTCGGAGCCCTCAGGGTGATCGCGGCGTACCGGACGGTAAGCGCAGCGGCGGCTTTCGTCCTTGCTGGAACGATTCCCTGGGATCTGAAAGCTGCCGAACGCCGCCGCTTATGGGGTAACCCCCAGCCGCAAGAAGGACGAGGAGCGTCGGCATACTATCGACCTCTGGCAGGAAGAATGGGCCGGCCTACAAGAGGGTGCCCCTGGCACCAGTCTCCGCGCCGTCATACCCGACATCAAGGAATGGCTAAACCGCCCGGGGGGTGAACTCACCTTCTACACGACCCAGATCCTGACAGGGCATGGCGATTTCCAGTCCTACCTGTTTAGGATCGGGAAGGCTCCCAGTCCTAAATGCATCCACTGCGGCGACGGACCGGAAGACACTTCAGACCACACCGCACTGAAGTGTCCAGCATGGGCGGAGCAGCGCGTACCTCTACTGCTTCTAATGAACACACCGGATTTTAACCTACGCGACGTCTGCAAAAAATGACGGAAACGCTTTTAAACTGGAACACCACAGCCGGAGTCTTCAGAGCCATTCTACAGAAGAAAACAAGCGCCAACTACCTACGGCGCCCCCCCCCCTTCCCGTGGCTCCCGGGGAACACACCCGCCAGGAGTAGAAGACTCGCCCCCCTGACTGTTTGATGATATGCGCAACGCAGTTCCCAGTCAGTGTGGGGGACGGGGACATGACTGGTTTTTAGTGGGTTGCATTCAAATATGTTCGTTTCATTGTTACCTTGTTACTTTCTGCACTAGTTCGCGCATCTGCTGATCGAGAAACGTGTGCGTTTACTATACGACTATAGCGTTGACGAACTGCGGTCAGCATAACACACGCATATTAGATATTTCCTGGGTAGCGACGTGGTATTGTTGAAAGAAGTCCTGAAAGCCCCTTATATGCAAACATTCAAAAAGTATTTGAAATTCGAACGTTACCAATCGACCAACTAGTTGTTCTTGTCGACTGGTAGTTTACCCTGGTCAGGCTTCTTGGATGTGTATATTCGTATAGCCCACTACGTACATGCGTATAGCCTACTGTGTACATGACTCACTGTGTATCTAGGCGTAAACGGGCGCTCACAAGTTAAGTATTCATTAGTAACACTGTTCATAACAACGACAAAGAACCACCACGACCAGGGGTGGAACACCTGCCGAAGTGCCATGTCTCTCCACAGGGAGTGGATAGCAGAATGGTAACACCACGGTCCACATTAGGTTACCGAGGGAAGTGGCTTAGTGGCAAAGCAAACTGCCTTGCATTCGGAAAGTCGTGGGTTCAAGAACTGAACCGGCCACACTTAAATTGGTTTTCATGGTCTCCAAATTAGACTAGGTAAATACCGGAGTGTGTTATAATTGGCCATTATCGAACAAAAAACGGGGTGCACAGATGTCTTAATAAAATAAATGGTGCAATCCATTGTGTGTTTAAAAAAGTAACACCGGTCTGAGTTTAATTCCTAGCGTTCGCTACTTCTTTAAATCATTTATTCTTTTTAATTTAACTACCTCTTAATATACCTATTATTTTTATCTCATCTTAGTTTACCTATTTATTAAATGTATTTATTAATAATATTTCTTTCAAATGTATTTGTCTTATTTAGTTTACTAAATTATTTTAATTTATAGAATAGACGCTATTGTCGACAAGGCCGCGGACTAGAACAACCGCAGCAGCAAACTGAAAACATCACCGCCATGATCGATAACTGCCAAATAGGAGAGGACCTCAAGCACCTCCTCTCTATAGAATAGCCAACAAAATATAAAGGTGTCGCATCCCGCGGCCAGCATTCTGAAGGAGAGCCTCCTTCGGATCCAGGTTGTCCGGGAAAAGACCTCTTAAAGAAGTTCACCTGGCGAAACATGGCCTGCCATTTCCATGGCATCGCCGGCGAAAGTTACGTCGCGCCAAATAAGCGATCAAGTGCCCCTCCCGGGCACAGGGCCTGCCCTCCCCCCCTCCCTTCACGGCGCGCAGCGGGAGGGCAGACGCCGAGGGGTTTACCCTCGTCATCCAAAGAAGTCGCAAGGGGGTGCAAGCATCACCCCCGACAAACCCTAGCATCCAACACGCAAAGTATCTAAAAACAAAACCATTCAACGCCTAAAGTGTCTAAACACAAAAGAAAGCATGCAACACGCAAAGTATCTAAACACAAAATCGTCCAACACGCAAATAACTCCCAACGCCACATATTACGCCAGTTTACAAAGTGTTCCAACAGAACTGCAACCGCAGCAGAGGTGCTCATACCTTGCTCCAAGAGGCAAACAATAGGTCAGGAGCCGACCTGCTGCTGTTAGCGAATTTAACGTCTGGACGACAGAAAACCGTCCCCCGGACCGGTTCTCGCACATCGACAAAACATCCAGCTCCGTATCTCAAGGACAAGACAGCGGCCACAGTTTTGCCTGCATTGATGTAGAGAACGTTAAGCATTTTTACTCCAGCTACTGCAGCCTCAACGTTCCTCTTAATGACTTAAGCAGGCTTTTTAATGACTTGCCCTCCTCTTTTAACCAAAGTGACACCTTAGTTCTGGTCATAACTTGTGATATTAACGCCGCTGCCGGCGCATAGGCCTCCAGCGGAGCCACCCAAGGGAGACCAGTAGTCCTTAAATGGCTAGCGGCCTAAGACCTTGTCGCTCTTAACACGAGTGCGCCCACCTTCCATAGGGTCACAATATTTTAAACTAACAGGAAGAGGAATCTATTAGGGAGCATCTTATCATCAAATTCCACGGGACTACTGCCGTCGCGGCAAATCCTTCAATGCCGCATCCGCCCATCAGACGGCCGGGAGCCAAGCAGCTCCAGAGGTTCCTTAAGGACCTTAAAGGTCTCTAGAGGCTCCAATAGACTACCTACGAGGCCTCTTTGGGCCGTAGCACACACCCAGAACGCCGCGGCTCAGCAAAAAGCGCGGTGGTGGACTGCCGCGCTCGGACAACTAAGGCAGATTTGCCTACAAACGCGACGACTTCTTGCTCGCACCCGACGATCTACGCCTCAGGGAGAGACTGTCCGATACTACGGAGCTGAGTTCGAGAGGCTGCGGGTCCTCCTGCGCCAAGAAATCTTCAGAAGCAAGGAACGCTTCTGGAGGGCCTTTCTCAAAGAGCTGGAGGACGACCCTTCGGCCCGCCTCAACAAGATTGTTAGGGAGCTACCCCGTTTATGCGCAGGATAGAGATAATGTGGATAATTATATTGAAGACCTTCCACAAAAAGAAGGCTCCCTTTTGCCTACTCTAAACCATATCAAACTACCTACTGAACAGAACGAGATTGTCTCATGAAACCAGTTTTAACGTAAGTGCAGCGATGCCTGGTCTCTTTGTTTGCTAGAGAGCCGCGCGAATGAAGCAATTACCGATGTTGTTCACTAGGTGCAGACGGCGGGTCTCGCTCTCGCCCCCGGAACGAGCGAGGCCATACTTCTGGTGGGACGGAGGAACTGTCCCGCCTTCCGCCTCCGTCATGAAGACCAGGCGATTGCAGGCGTTAGCACGGTGTCTCCACGGTGTCGAACACGTGCGGCGAACGACAGAGAAGGCAGTCGATTCAGCTAACTTTGCACGGCGTATGCCCAACACAATCCAGACGTCGTATAATAATACCCGCTATCGAGCCAGTTTTTCTCTACGAAGCTCCGGCCTGGCCCACCGACACTCCAAAGTTAGCCGCCAACAAGAACCCCCTGCGTCGGGCCCAGAGGGTCGGAGCCCTTTAGGGTATTTGCAGCTTACCGGCGGCCTTTGTTCTCGCTGGAGCGGTCCCCTGGGATCTGAAAACAGCCAAGAACCGCCTATGGGGCAATTCCCTAACGCAACAAGGACGAGAAGCATCGGCGCACAATTGGCCTATGGCGGAAAGAATAGAACGGCTTAAAATAGGGCGCCTCAGGCCCCAGTTTCTGCACCTTAATCCAGAATATCAAAGTCTGGCTGACACGACCCGGGGGCAAACTCATCTTCTATTCGACCCAGATCCTGACAGACCACGACTTCCATTCCTACCTATTCAGGATCGAGAAGGTTCCCAGCCCCAAGTGCATCTATTGCGGGGATGGACCCGATAACACCCTAGAACAGTTTTGAGATAGTCTACATAGGCGGAGCAGCGTGACCTTGCATGAGCCGTGCAGCTGAAAATGTAATCTCCGCAAAAAAAATGACGAAGACATTCTCGTACAGGAAAATCATATCCAAAATTTTTAAAGCCATACTACAAACAAATTAGGACCACTCGCCTAAGCCTCCCTACATGGCTCCCAGGAAACACACTCGCCAGAAATTGTAGATTCGCCCCTCCTCAGGGGGGAGGGGCGACTTATCTACTAATGATGAGATGCTCAAGCAGTTCCCGGAAAGGCCAAGAACCTGGACATGTGTGTATCGGTAATCCGGACATTAATGTGTTGAAGCCCCATACTACCAGCCCACGCTTGCCGGGAGCTTTATGAGCCACGTGGTGATAGTGTGTGCGACCGCATTTTCCAGTTAGTCTAAAAAAAATACGCTAGTCATTGACGTCATCTACCGCGATGTCGCCGCGATGTGATCCCCGTTGTTGATCAAATTTTCTTTGAGCAATGCTCATTGAGAATAGAGTATTAACCGCTTCAGCGGCGACGCTGCCACAAAGAGTGTTGCAGAAACTAAGGCTAAGAAAATAAATAGTGTGTTTGTCCACGTACCTTAACATATCTCGATGCGAAAAAGATACATCCGAAGGTATATGCTAAAGAAACAAATAATTTATTTTATATACAACGGCTTTGTTTACTAATTTGCTGTAGGTGGTCTGCTAGAACAAAACAAGTCTTGAGTGTCTGTTGGAAAGTTCTTGCGCATGGCACACATATCAGTGCCGCGGACCATCAACGCGGGCTGTTCGTGTATGGGCTGTAACTCCCGTCGTTTTTACGTATCCGAGCTGTGACAACATAGATAGCTGCGCTGTATTGCTAGCTAAGGAGACTCGTGAATATTGCGTTTGACGTTCAAAGCCCCGTTTGCCCGCCAACTATAATTGAGGGAGATGTGCCACGGGTTTCATCTGTGTGACCACCGGTCACCAAATAGGCAATTTCGAGTTGTATGCCCATGTGTTAGAGGCCGCTGCTGCTGCTGCTGCCGCCGCTGCTTCTGCTTAAACATTCGATCGAGTAGGCTCGCCTACTTGAACAGCAATGTTCCTGATATTGCTGTTGCTGCATCAGCGGTGGTGGCAGACCAAACATGCATCCGCATTCAACAAGTTCTACCGTTCATATATAGTTTCGATGTAGTTCCTGGCATTTTCGTTCGACTGTTGCTCATGTCTTTTTTTCCTTCTTTCACTTTCTCCCCACTGTCACATGACACACAAATACAAGCACTTATGATAAACAAAGACCGCAAAGGCCGCTTTAGAAAGCGACAAACGTGCGACGTATGCGTCACCAGCTGATGCGTCACCAGCTGGAGCCGGCTGGAGGCTGCTGATGCTGCAGCTGCTGCTACTTCTAGTAAGCTATTCGTACCGGGCGATAGTTCCGGTGGTTGGTGGATTATTTTGTCAAAGTAGTAGTAGTAGTAGTAGTAGTAGTGCTACGAGAGTAGTAATCGCACAGGTGGCCGTGAAGAAACTAGTTTAGTATTTACGAAATCCGGTAGGGTCCTGGTCTCGCAGCACACCGAGCAGGGCAAAGTCCAATAGGAGACCTATCAGTCCAATCAGTTCCATGCAAGGCCGCTTATACGCAGATCCTGTCAGCATTAATACGGCGGCTGAGACCGCCGCGAGAATCGTTCGAGGGTGGAACATTTCGACCTCTTCGACGAGCAGGCGTACGCCATCGTCGTCATCGTCGCTTGGCCGGAGCATTGTTTAGTTAAACGGCAGCTTTGTGACAAGGCAGCCAGTTGTTTTAAGGCGCACTGCCTAATTTCGTTGTCAAGTTCTCTTAGCTAGCCAGATATTTGCCCTAAGTGTCGAAAGCCCTAACATTGGGCGCTAAGCTGTGTAATCGCTAATTCCGACAGTAGTTGCGAAAATGGTGCATCAGAGCTCGTTTGAAATTGATTTTGGCCTTCGGTCACCCACATACACACCCACTCACACATATACACTATAATCAGCGCCGCGTATCAAATAATTAAGAGAGAGGGAGCTCAATGGGACCTTGTTATACACGTCCGTGTCGCGAAGAAGAACTTAATGCTAATCGCACATACGATATGTTTAGCTATTTACTTACTTTGCATGCATTTCTTGTGCTAGGTTGCGATGAACAGGGCAATGCTCTGTTTCATCGCAGCTTGTCTTTCAATGTGCTGCTAACAAGAGCAGATTACTGTGTATAATTTGTGCGTTCTTCTTTACTTCGCTACTACTTGAGCCTCGCATATTAGTTCAATCATATTTATTTCACTCAAATTGAGTATGTATAGGGATAGTTCACGCGATGATTAAAAAATAAAGAAAATAAAAATTACCCCGTCGGTAAACTAAGATATCACGGACTATCGTGCATTATTAGTGCAGGACGACGCTCGAGACATGCCGCTATTAATGAGACCTTTAGCAGAACCCTTAGGTCGTGCGGTCGTCCGTGCATTCTTGAACCCCCAGGCCTCTGCGCGGAGGACGACAAACGTCCAGATGGTATGACACTCACACCATTCGAGCGAGGCAAAACGCTAGTTTGGGATGCAGCCGTTACCGACTTCTTAGCTCCTGCTATGGTCGGATGGCAGCGCATCCGAAGCTGGTTATGCAGCCCACCTTGCGGAGACTAACAAGTTGAGAAAATACTCATCAATCGGCTATCCCCATGAATTTTGCCCTCTCGCGTTTGAAACCCTTGGTGCCCCTGGCGTTCGGACCAAGCAGCTGATCCGCAAAGTTGGGACCTTGTTAAACCTGTCATCCGGTGATAACAGGTCATCGTCCTTTTTTAAACAACGCCTGGATCTTGACATACAACGTGGAAACGCTGCCTCCGTTCGGGGCACACTCCTGAAGTGGTCTCGCCCTGGCCTCATCGAAACGGACACGTGACAGTCACGATGCGCATTGGCTTAGCTAGTTGATGTGTGTAACATATACCTAATGTATTATACGGAAAGTAAACTTTATACATTCCTTATTAAACATAATTACCTGTTGTCCTGCCGTTCCACAGAGAGAAGAAGTGTAAAGATCTTCGCTGCAGTGCCGGACGATCAACCGCGTGGTACTTAGCGCATTGCTGCCAGCAGAACCGACAATTTGTTTTTTTTACATTTGAAGTTTATTCACAAAACAGCAATTTCACAATGCTTAAGTTCTCGTACATAAAAATATTTAAAATGTGTATTAGCAACAACATTATCTACTTCATACTTCAACATGTCACACTTCATACGAAACTAACAATAGAAATCGCAAAAAACTTCTCCCGTTCATACACATGACACTTTCTTCAACATATTGACAGGTAACTAGATTTGACTAGAGTTTTTACTCGTTACCCATTTTTTCACCTCATGTTTAAATAATCTGACTGAGGTGAGTACACTAATTTCTTTGGAAAGTTCGGTCCAGATAGTCGGCAGGGTGTACGCGAGAGCATGACGGGTGGACTGCTTTAAAGCTACTGGCCTCCTTTGCACGTCGAGTTGTGCATCTAACAACAGCTCTTATAGAAAACGCAGCATCATCCGGAATAACTCTTCTATACATCTTAAATGGAAGCATGGCAATTTTTACCCTGTAAATATCTCTAAGTGGTAAGCGCTTAAAGTCTTGAAAACACTTACGAACCGAGTCGGTACGCCGCAAGTTAAAAACTGCCCTGAGGGCATCATTCTGAATGACTTCGGCCCTATCAGTTATACCTTTATTATGAATTCTTCAGAACAGACACTGAGTACTATAGTCTTCCATAACAAAGACACTGAGTACTATAGTCTTCATGAAACTCCCTATAATAGTTCGAACGCCGAAACGCGTTCTAGCCGCTGACAGTTCCAATGTGAAGCGGTTCAGTAAATTGTATACGTACGTGATTCGATTGTGAATGACGAACGCTGTGTCGCTATTTTACGGAGTTTACAAAGAAGCGACAATGCGGTCGACATGTGATAATGTTTTAAAGAAATTTAAAACCGTTGTCCCTATAATCTGGTCATTCTCTATTCTGGTTTAAATGACTTATTTAGACAAACTGCTAGTGGTCGTCTAAAATAGTTATTAATACAAACTGCTGCAAATAGCCGCTCAAGAGACGTGATGTATAGTTGAAGCTTAAGTGCGCCCGAACTGTCAGCCCTAGTCAGCTTTGTTAATTAAAGTAATGTCAGACCCGTAGTGTGCTCGATCTTAGTTGCGGTTATCTAGATACACAGAGGAGTGCGATTTGGTCAATCGTAAACTGTTTAAAAATGTTCATTTAAGTGTTATTAGTTTTAGATATTTATGTTAAATTTAACCGAACCGAGCACACATGCAGAGTAGATGAAGTTCACTTTGTTTCCGGTGCATCATTCTCATTTCCTGTGCTATCGCGCGTGAGATCGTTTTATTTACTACCCGAAACCTGACCAGATGTGGTGGTAAACATATAGAGAGCGAACTGAGAGCGAAGATGTTGCGTGATGATGTATATTCAGCATTCCGTGAATTCTATATTCCTGTAACTGCTGAAGCTTCCGTTGAGATGATGGGCTTGTACAATCATCAAAAACCCGATGACAGTTTGTGACCTTAACGACAAACGCCGGCACTCTTTCTGAGCGCAAGGAACGCATGAAAACATTGTATGTGATTTACTTGACTATAGGTATGATATTTTTAGTCTAATTTTAATTTCTTAGTAGTTCGCAGTTATGTAAGGCTATTCATTCCAATTGCCCTGACTGCAATATATCAAGCAGTAAAGCCGCTATATCCGTATGGGTCAACTCAGAGGATGCGGCCAGAAAGTTAACGCAACTTTCCGCAATAGAGTCAATACTCGTCACGATAACCTGCCCGGCTCTAACCTCAGTCAAGACGTCAATGTCGCATTGTCGCGCACACAGAGGGCGAGATTGCAGTGTGATGCACGCTCGACGCTTATTCCGCACAGGCCACGCTGGTAAAACCCCACTCAGCAAGCTGATCCTGACGTTTGACCGCCAACCGCCTGTATATGTTTTCTTGGGATATGATTGATTGATTTATTGTTCGCTTGGTATGTATACCTAATTACACATGTCACCCTTTTATATCAGGGGCGCTTAGAGCGGTAGCAAATATGTTACCTACGCATCCATATAATCCATGTCTACTTCAATACCTACTGAGTATTTGCTTTTCATTGGGACAACCTCTGCTCGACTGACTCATTCTCCAGTCCACATGCTCGACATTCTGTACTTTGCCCCTCCCTCTATTTAGTTCTTTGTGTTCTTGTATCCAACATCCCTGCCCTGGCATCTGCCAATAGCCAATCACTCTTGAATTATCGTATACCCATTTTACCCCGTCCTTGTTCCGCTTTATTTTTCCATATATAGTTGCCAAACTTGATCTGGAACCCATATAAAACCCACTCTGGAGCCTTGATCAACCAAAGTTATGCTACAATTGTCAACGAGTGGGGCATCTAGCGAACAGATGCACTTTTCGCAAGGCCTGCAAGAAAAGTGGAGGATCTAATCATGTGAAGTCCAGTTACACGAAGCAATCGAGTTGTGTAAACTGTGGTGGCCCCCACGCGGCCGGACCGCCTTCTTGTCCGCGTGTGGTTTATCTCTGTGAGCCTAACATAATTATCATGGTGGCAAGAGTTCTTCACCAAGTTAAGGCAACGCACTCGACTGCATCGATTACGGAGGGGCCTGATGTCAAAGCCACTGTCGTAGAGAACGTACAGCCTGGTCGTTTTAACAACAGCAAAGCTTCCTACGCAGCAGTTCTTAGGGGCATATCTGCCACACAAGAAAGCACCTCACCTTGGCTGCTTCTTCCTAATCCACGGCCGTTACCTAAGCCCAAACAAAAGCGAGCAAGGCATGCACGAGTCGCCAAGTCCGGCCTCGGCGCGCTATCTAAATTTGTCACGACGTGAAACATCCATACCAAGACGTTGCGCAGAGATGTTGAAGGCGTCTTAACAGACGTCGCTAGAGGGCAGCAGTCCTGATTTGGCAGCAACCTTGAAGACGATTGCAGAGGCCCTTAAACCTCTCTTGGCCCTCCGTCCACTTGCAGAGAAGCTCAGGATAACGAGAACTCAAACGGAAGTGAGGCCGCTCATGGTTTTGTTGTCGGTAACCCCAACAGGGCTACATGTCCTGTGTGTAGAGGTATCTTCACGAGGAGGGTTCGTGATATCTTGCTAGATATATATCGGTCAGACACGCCGATGCCTTCAACGAGCCGTTATCAGCCCACCGGGCTCTGGCAGAAGAATGCGATTGTAACACACTACTCATCGACATTCAGACAAACATACGTAACGCCAAACCGTTACCATAATCTGTGCGGTTCACTGTTGCGGAGGAGCTTACTAAAGTCTTCCTAAATGTCGCTAAGGACAACGATCTGTACGCCTGGTACTCTTTGTTCTCCTTTGCTCCAGTCGTGTTGCGACTCCCTCGGACCAGGAGGGACGCTCAATCCCTGTCTGTCCTGTTCAGAAAGAACCTACGCGAATTTTCATCGCGGTTAAGTTTCAGGTAATTGCTGGTACACATGCGGACCCAGTGTCCCGCCAAACACCTCCGGTACACCTTGGCCTCTGCCACTCGATTACGCATCTTATCCATCGACATCGTAGTCATACACCTACTCGCGCTATGCCTAACACCGCAAAATGGTCAGCCGCCCAACTGTTGAGACAGACGAAGACATAATGCTTCCTCTATTTTTATAATTGCTGTCATATTACGACGACGACGACTATTACCGGCCCCACGTACACTTGGTATATATCTGCCAAGTTATCCCGCACGAGACTTCCACCGCCGGTACCCGACACCGGTTTGCGACCTTTGTTTCTTGATGTGTTACTTTGGTAGACAATTTCGAGATGCTACTTCGGCAGTAAGAAAATGTATCAACTCCTTAAACTCTGCGCAAAATGTATCTGATAAGGTATCAGTAGATCTAGCACGCAACTCGTAATTCACAGAGAGAACTCGAACACTTTCGGCTCGTGTCGCCTCTACTGAGCAAGTATATCGTAATGCCAGCGGCATCTACAGAGCAATACGGCACCGTACATTTCTCATTAAACTGCAATACCCGTAATGCTGCTACCGAATTATTAAGTTAGTCCACGTGGGTCTACACGATCCTTCCTACCATGTCTAATCATTTCTGATATACGCCACACTCAATAGCCTCAACACAACCATACCTGTCCATTAGGAGGTTGAGCACATAGGAGGATAGTTGCTGTTAGTGGAATCTCGGCGACTGCTCTCGCTGCATCGCTCTCGAGTAGATTACGCAGAGTCTTGTGTTGTTGCAAATTAGATAAACGATACTCCTCGTCGGCCAAACGTGCAAAGTCTCCAATGAAAGCGAACAACTGATGTTGGTCACCACCAAACTTGCGTAGCCTCGGCGCCGGGAACAGTGCACTATTCTGTGAACCGCCGACTTCCTGCAACGAGACTTGTCAGTTCTAGATTTGAACTCTAGACCCTCATGCGCCCGTAGCAACGCCATTATTCGATGACACTCTACCTCAGTGCCTCTCGCTGTAATAATGACGCCCCCGCGTCGGCCAGCGTGCGGGCGTCCGAGGGCTGAGCAACACGATCAGCACCGCTCGACCTATATAGCCATTTGCCGGTTGTTTGCCGCGGACCTCGGCAACGATCCCTGCCTATGGGGCGAAAATTGCAGCACGGCACTGCGTGAAGCAGAAACAACGGCGCGTTCACGCGTTCTGATTACCCTATGGTGTTCCATTGAATCTGCGCCATAATGGCTGGCCTGTTCCGCAGCAGATAGTTCCTGTTAGTGTAACTCATAACTACAAGACTACATTGTCCCACGTTGGACGCCAAAAATGTTACAGACTAGAGCGGAACGAGAACAATCTTCTTGTCAATAATAATAATATAACGTACAGCTTCGTAATTATTCTCAATACTGGTTTTGAGACTCGCGTGGGTAGAGCTCACATTTGTTCTCTCGATACAGGTCGTACTGAATAGTTCCAACATCCACACCTATCCTTCCTGCTCTACTCTCGACCGATCTATGACGAAACATATGTAGGCCGCCCCCGGACGCCGTTGGACAGGTTACGAGAGGCGAAAGAAAACGAGTGTTCTAACGTGGCAGCGACTGCTTATATAGCACATTCGATTGACTTGGCCCCACACGCCCCCCCCCCCCCCCCACGCCATTGCAATGGCGCCAACCTACATTGTGTACTCTCTGCACGCATCTGTTTATATCTTACTATTTCAAAAATCATCAAATGTATCCAATTATTTGATCATTTGCTCAAACAATCTTAGAAGCGGTATCACGATATCGCCAAAACAAATTGCGAAAATAGATCTTCTAAATGAGACGTTTTCTCGGCGTACGGTTACGAAACTAGAACCGAAAACGGTAACGGCGGAAATGAATCTTCGTTATGTCATTACCACAATGACACGATTTTTCAACCAACTCCAGTGAATAGTTAAGAATCCAAAAGGGGGGGAAAGTGTGTTCCTTTGATTCGCAACATTGCACAGCATTTAATTAAAATGTGATGCCAATGAGCTAATACAATGAGCGAGAGTGTTTGGCATAGAACATCCAGTGCATTACACAGGTGCAATTTGTACTAAGAAAGCACTTGGAAGGCATAAAACAAAAGCCAATCCTGACAATTGCGTCTGCTATAGTATCGATAAAAAAGTCCCAGTCTAGAAGCATTCCTACTCTTTAAGCTAGATCACAGAATGCGTTTTCAGTTCCACGATGATATCTACAAAAACGCTTGGCTTCTATGCGTCCTAGAACCTATGTTTTATTTAGTATAATAAAAGCATCAGAACGTCGCACGCCGATCTCTTTAGAAACCTTGTTTTGAGCAAAATACATTTCATTTACTTGGTGATTGTATCGCCAAAGTTACTATCCCCATAGAGTAATCTAATAAGATACGCAAGGCACAGATAGAAGTCAATGGCTGTAATCTAACTGCTCGATTTTCCATAGTCTGTTACAGTGCACTATTTGCCAAACAGCAATAGGCAGAATAATTTAGGACGTTCAATGTGCAAAAACCTCAATATAGTTAAAGCCAGCGCACCATAGGGCTTTTGTATTTTTATCTGTTTCTATGCGCTAGTAATGCGAGGTAATTTCAAGCGGTCACGGATACGTGCAGTGTTCTGGTTTTACTCAGACAAGTTTATTAACTCTTTCAGCGTGTGATTTAATAAGGTACCATCAGGCCAACACTAGAACGAGGATGATCATGATATGAGAATCAACTGTATCGAAGTGTCGATTCTAGATGGCGGGAAACTAAACCGAGTTCCTCATGGACTTCTAATATGTACCACTAGGACTAATAACCACCACCGACGTCCGGTGTGTGTATTACTGCCACAACATATGTCAACGTAATTAAAGCTACATAAGGGCATACATACTAAAGAAACAAATAATTTTAAGCTTGTTAAACGGGCATGATGTTTACTGATTTGGTGTGATCTGGCATTGCTGTAAGCTGTTCTAGCCTGCTAGAAGAACTCTTCCTGCACGTTTTTTAAGGCCACACACACACATGGTGCATGGCACATGTGTCCTCTTCAACTCTTGAGTAGGAGGAATTGCGTGCACGGTTCGCCGCCGGGTGAGCCGCACGAAGCGACGACACTCGTGTAAACGAAGAAGACACTTAAACGCACGCGTATTGCCTTGCTGCCTCTATGCGTAGATGGACGCACGGACTTCTGTGCGCCACCTGTCACTAGAAAAATTAGCTATGGCTAGCCAGCCTAGCATAGACGTACACCACCAGCAGTTAAGGACGAAACATTAGACGAAGCGTCGGAGGCGTCGTGAGACCTCCGTTGGTGAGATTGTAGCTGATTGTAGCGGATTGAGAGAGATCGAATAGATAGATAGATGTACCGTGCCCACTCAGACGTCAAACGGCCGGATAAACTGTACGTCCAGATCCAACAAACGCCACCACCCGGTAGAGTAGATATACTTTCAAATGAACTTGTTGTCTGTCGTGTTGCTTTTTCTTGTTTGCTTCTCCCCTCGTTGTCATCGTAATCTTCTTCGAAGAATCAAAATCATACGCAGCACGCACATATGATGCTTGATTAGTAGTAATGGCCGCAAAATGATGCTGCACTCTCTATATGTATGCGACAAACGCGTCGAAGAACGCGCCGCCGCCGCCGACGTCAGCTCGAACTGCTGCAGCAATAGGCTGCAGTCTGCGCGTCTGGAGCGTCTGGCGTGGAAAGCTATGGCATGGAATTTAGTTAGGCCTAACTCGTCTGAGCCGTTATGTGAGCCGGACTTCACACCAGTAAAGAAGAGGGTTGGGGACGGGCCAGCAGCTGCTGTTGCTGCTGCGGGGGGGGGCAGCTAGTAGGAACGGAACGCACTGCTATCGAAGTCGTGCAAGCAAACCGAGCAGTGCAGCTTCGAGCACCAGCAGACTCGCTCCGATAGCTTCAGCCAGAATGAAGCCGGTTGAACTTCCAGCTAACATCACGCCAGCGCCTGCAAGCGCCGCCACCAGAGACCGCATGTAGAACATCTCCGGTTCTTCGTCCAGCAAACGCAGCCCATAGTGGTCGTCGTCGTAGAGACGTAGGCGACTCATCGATCGATTGAATGGCGCCGTTCTAACACCCGAGTCAACTGTATGTGTATGCAATGTTCACCGTGGCGCAGCTTCGTTGTTCGTCTGCCTAACTAGTAGTGGTGACTACGGCGAAATTACGGGCTCGCAATGCTATTTGTTCGCACGACCGTACTGGTAGTGACAGAGTGCCGGCGGCGGCATACTGCATGGGTCATAGAAGATAGATAGATAGATAGACAAAGCTTCGAGCGATCAAGCCCGAGTAGGAAACGGGGCCGAACGGTCTCTCTAGAGCTAAGCTAAAGCTCGAGCTTCGACGACAACCAAAGATGGCAGACGACTGACCTGCCATCTTTGGTTGTCGTCGAAGCTATCCCTGTAGTAGTTACCCAATAGGCTGGACGTAGTAGTAGTAGTGAAACAGAGAGAGAGAGAGAAACAAAGGAGAATTCTTTAGCTGGTGCTTGCAAGGTGACGACTGCAGGGTCGACTGGGCCTGTTGGGCTAACCCTAGATATCTTAACATGCCCGGCCCTCGGCGGTGCATTGAAGATATACCTACATGCCAAGCGAACAATAAATCAACCTCAGGTTGAATTACAAGCCGGTAGGCGACGACGGATGGTCTAGAGTCGGCATCGGCCCCGGGTGACACCGGGCAGCAAAAGGAACGTGCGTTCTTTTGACAACGCCGTAGAGTTCAAAGCCTATTTCTTTTGGTATTCGGCTTGTATCCCGCGGTCTCTATTAACGCCAAGTGGCGATATCGAGCTTGGTTTGTTATTGTGGAAGCACTGATGGCGTTGAGCAAGGCCAATTGCAGATGAAGATCCTTCTCGAACTCTGAGTGATATTGGTGTCGTCTTGGCTAAAACATAAGTTGCGCTTCCTTAATTTAATGAGATAATCCCCTGCGGAGACGTTTTTAGCATTGCCGCATTGAAAATTGTGGTCTGCTGTCAGTTCAGTTTCAAGCTGTTTCAAGTATTTGCGGTCGGGGCGTATGGCAGCAATTGTGGTAATGAATTAATTGATACTGCGGGTAGCCTGGCTATAGGACTGCCAATTGCAGGCATCTTCATCAAGCGACCAATGAACAGATAGCCGCCTCAACAGTAAAGGTAGTAAATTTGTGTTTTACCCATCTGTTCCTGCTACCCCCGAATTTACAGTCTCGGCAAAGCTAATCCTCATTGCTCACTTGCCCTTACGCCGCTATCATAAAGTCCGTGAGTGCTTCGAGGCGTGCAAAGGCTCTGAAGTTTGTTTGGACTATCCGGTTACAGTGACCGCTGCAACTATCAGGGCCAGTTATCTCTGATAGCCTGCCCAAGTGAGCAGATAGGACACCGGTCGCTGCCACTTTAACTAAACCTTCCCCCTGAACAAAGAAGCTTGAAAAAGATCGACCTCGAACAAAGGTCTCGTCATCGACAAAATCTTAACAGCTGCGGCTGGACCTACCTCCTAAGGATGTCCTGGCTGTTTCGTACAAAAGCGTTAAACAGCTCTTTTAGGAGCTTACTCTTATACTGGCACCACTGCTATCTGCTTTTGTAAAAGCTGCCTTAGTTTATTTTATTTTGTTTTTTCTTTGCTGCTCAGCTTTGTACCTACAACTAATATTGTAACGCTATTTTGTTCTCGCTACAATATGACCTGCATCAGACCTCGTCGCTCCGCAAACCCAAGGGATTGGCTATTTGAAGTGAGATTCACTCTTCGCCTATTCTTCATAAGTGCAAGAGAGTTTACGCATGCTGTTAATTTCATCACGCGCCCTATTTTTAGGTCCTTTGTTGGTTATGCCTCTATAGTAAAATTGTTCAGCTTTTGCTTCTGTCCTGGAAACAGAATTTTTAACCATGCTATTTTTGGCCATTATTTAGCCGTTATCCCAATCGTGTATGGTCTGCAGATGAAAAAAAATGTCTACTCATCCAATTTATCTATCACGGCGGATAGGTGGTGCAGGTGGCGGAACTCATCTAAGAGTTTAACTAGTTTTTTTTCGCCGGTCGCTCTCGGTACTCGAAGGGGACTCCCTTTCTCTGTCCATCGACTTATATGCACTGTAGTTAAGCTTTACCTTAGACATCCAAGACTCATGGCGTAAAAGTCTGTATAAATAAAATGGAATATTTGTCGTCTCAAAGACGTTACATATCCTCTGTCCATGCAGCAAAACAGACAATTTGGGCACCTTAAAAACACTTATTGAGGTTCATGAGAGTTTGTAAACAAGACTTCTCTATGGCATTGGTCGCTTGCTAACAGACCCTGAGCTCTGTGCAGATTAACTATAATATGCACTTGAACACACTAACTTATTGACTTCGTCGATTTAACTTAGGCTAGTTGAGTACATAGGATAGAAAACACGATCGCCTGCGGTAACCTGTAGTGTGTGGCATTACACTATCTGTGGTGTTTCACTGCACTCTCCTGTGGTGCTGTATTTACTGTCGCTCACAGGTTGTTGTCGAATGCGGTAGTTCATGCCCGTGTACGGTTTTTCATGTCATGGCTGATAATTAATCCACTCCGGCATTTAACTTGTCTACATCGGGAACCATGAAAACCAGGTTAAGAGTGGCCGGCCTTGGTCTCGAACCCAGGCCTCCCGAATGCAACGCAAACGCTTTTGCCACTAAGCCATCTTGTCCGAATCTTTGAGACGTTTTTCGTACCTACTCGTATCTACCCTCTTCACTGCACACCTGGCGTCTAGCGCACAGTCAAGTCGTGTGTCCACCTGAACTTACTAGACATAATAACCCCCACGCTAACTAAAAAGTGTGTAATTATGTAGGTGTGTAGTTATGCTCAGAGCTACGTACGACAATGACTTTGTACGGCCATCTCTCGATAATCTATCCTCTTTCTGGGTCACATAACTCTAAACTCTTGTAGGAGTGTTGACGTATTCGGGTCCTCTGATGTAGATGGCTCGGTAGAGAATTCTCGCCTACACTTTTATAGGCAATGTCGACACCGAAGAAGAATTTGGCGCAGCGGTAGAGGATGATCTCGTTACGACAACCGAACCGAATGCTTTGGGTATTCGTTGCTATGGTCTCCCGTACCTTCAAAAGTGCTTGTGCAGTGTATAGCCCGTTTCCATTTCTACGTCCGTCTTTCAGACTTGATCGACATGTTTCTTTACCGTGCCGAGTTCGGTTGACTGCACTAGCATGGGCCTTCTTCCAAGTATCTTTACGACACGGGATGCACACCACTTGTTTTGTTGTTTCGGTATTCTCGAATTGCCACAGACTCTCTTACGCTAAATCGGGAAACCATCTCAGCCAGCTTCGCTAGAACCTGCCGCTTCTCTTTTAGCTCGCAATCGGCGGACAACTCAAAATATGCAGGGCTCTATCCTCGTAGCTTCCAAAGGCTGATTTCTGAGACGTTGAAGACATACATGCATTGAACTCCCTAGGTTTCTTTTCTGGCGATCCAACCTTCTTAATCGACAGTGTTCGATACCCCGTTCTGTCAGGAGTGTCGTACACTCATGACTGCAAAATCCGGTAGCATTATCCGAGACGAGCTGTAGAAGAAATCCATAGCGTGCGAAACACTCGTCTATTTCGCCATTTCAACCAGACTTGGTGTAGGATTGACGCCATAAGCTTATATCCGTTTAGAATACGCATCGACGATAATCAGGTACCAACTACTGCCAATATCAGCCCAGCGTAAAGTAATAAAAAGCATCGCAAAGAGCTACTCTCTCTTTGCTGGTTTTACTTTTGCAGCGTTTCTAAAGTTTTCGGGCTGACCCTCAGCCAAGATTTAACGTCCACGGAACTGGTTTTCACATTGCTTCATAAACGGACCCACATAAATACAAATGTGCAACGGTGGGGCTCAAACCCGCGCACCTATGTGTCCCCTCCGGTTGCGAGGCGCAGACTTAAGCCGCCATGCCACCGGGCTCGACCGGCCCAGCGTGGTCGATATGAACTAGCTGTATGGGCCGTCCGCCCCCGCTCCCAGGCATATTCTGCGCTTCGGGCCGATTCTTTGGCTGTGCGCATGCATGTAGCACACTTACGAGCCGTTCTTTCGATTGATCGCTCTAATTGATTCGTTGTGTTGCAGTCTTGCTGAAGTTAGCGCGGGCAACTTCGCAAACGGAACAAAGATACTTTTCAGCGGTTTTGAATCAGTCACCAGAATAAAACGTCGGCCAGATAAGTTCAGTTGAAATTTCTGCACACCCTCTTTGATTGCCAGTGCCTGGCGGTCGAGTTGAGTATATTGCCCTTCCGTCTCACTGAAAGTTGCAGATGGGTAGGCTTTAGGTCTCTCGGTACCATTTGGAAGACGATGTGAGAGCACCGCAGCGATTCCTACCGAAGAAGCGTCAGTGGCCAGCACAATTGTATGCCCCGAGTCAAACATCATTAGTAGCAGTACAGAATCCGACGCCAATACTTTTTTTAATGCTGCTAGTGGCACTGTTTGCTCCACTTGAGTACGGCATCCTGTCTGAATAGTTGATGAAAGGGGAGGCGCAGTGTCCGCTTATCTTTCCACGAATGAACCATAACGTTGTACGAGCTCCATAAACGAGCTTAGCTCCAAAACGTTTTTTTGGCAGTAGAGCTTCCTTTATTGCGGCAATATAGGCTTCTTGTCTTACCGACTCCTCTCTTGGATAACTGGAATCTGCAGTACTCGATGTCCGATTCTAAGAATTTGCTCTTTCCAACATGTATCCGTAAATCGTTGTCACTCAGTCATTCTAGCAGTAATTTGTTCTAGCAGTTGTTTTTGGTGTTCCGCCACTGTTTTAGTAGCTAGAAGAGCGTCATTGTAGAAATCGTCCGGATCAATTTCTACGTGCATGAATTACGATGCAATGTCGAATTTTGAAAATACCAACACCTCACCCAGGCTGTCCAAAATACCCTGCATGGTAGGCATCTTATACTAAAGTGGCTTAACTTGCGGGTTAAGGTTGGTTCAAATCAACCTTTTTCCGCTGGTTCTTGAGGTGAACTGTAAGTGCGTTCCAAGCCCTCGAACAGTGAGCTTAGGGTATGCGGATAAAATGTGACTATAGTAATATGGCTTTGCTTTCAACACGGTAAACTTCGAGCTGCCCCCATTTCATCGCCTTCATCCGATCGTGCCCGAATAATATCGGAAATTGGAGATCGTTGATTAGGGCCGTCCACTTCCACTGTAGCATCAGCACCCTCGATCTTGACCGTCTTGAGAAACGGATCGCCGTCCGGTCTCACTGTACGTATTGTATACACTGGCTGTGCAGATGTTTTGCCTAAAGTCTTCATGATTGCTGGTTGAACTTTTACAGCGAACGCTCCGTTCTTTATATTCTGCTGGGTTGGTTCTTCCAAGGCAGATAAGCTTCCACCTGCTGTGCACGAGAAGCTACCTTGTTTACCGTCATCCGTTCTTTTTGCACGATAACTGACTCTCGTTTTCTGACTGCATTGCCAAGCGTCTTAAAAGTGTCTGCCTTGTTTAAGATCTGATCATTTACGTGGCCGTCCTTGACACCGCTGATGAACTGTAATGGCAGTACTGTCATTAGAAATTCCATTGGCGATTCGCATTTGTTCGCGTTTTTTGTTACCTGCGCGCAAAGTCATACATTTGCTCACCTTCCTCTGGCTTCAGAGCTTGGGATTCAACTCTTTTTGCCCATCTTGATGTACCTCTGGTGACAGACAAGGTCCAGCGCAACCAGAAATTAGTCGTACGCCTTTTGATGGCTCATTTGGAAAGGTCTGGTTCTGCAGCATCTGGTATACTGTGGATGAAAGGTGGTTCAGCAGACCTAGAGCACTTTGCTCGCAGGGTATTCGTTTAGCTCGATAAACTTACAGAAGCGGCACCGATATGTAGACCACGGCATCTCTTCTTCCATGAATCTTTTCAAGTGTGGCACTGTTCGCCCATTTTGTATGATGCTTCCGTCCTTTTTCATCGTGGAATTCTCCTGAGCAATGTAGTTGCCGATAAGAAGCAGTAGTAGACGTTGTAGCAGTAGTTCTTCTGACGTAGCAGGTAAACTCGTTGCCGTTTGAACTATGGCATCCTGCCGATCTTGCAAGGGGAAGTAAGGCTTGTCGGCCAGTTTGTAACCACTTCGTCGCCACTAATATGTGCTTGAACTTTTTTTGGGGGGGGAAAGGTGACCTAGTGTTATCTCTCTGATAATAGTAATATCGTTTATTTATATTATACGCAGTACACTTGTATTACAAAATTAGGTCAACCCCAGTAAACCACTGCCTGAGGGAAGCGAGCCTAGCATTGCGGCCGCATTTCCGCGTTGCACTTCAATGGATATTCTCTGCAGCAGAATCTCCATTGAAGTGCATCCTTCTCACTTGCCGCCGCTCTTTTCCCAATTTTTCTCAGGAAACTTACTGTAGATTCGCCCATGACCCCCATTGTTTCTATCGCAACTGGCTGTATTATAAAAGTTGCCTCCAACTCGCAATACTTCAGACTTTTTGGAAATTGAAATTGACAACAGCGTCTGCTGATCTTGAGGCTTGATTCCTGTAAGATGGCGCCAGCGTGTCCCACACGGTTGCGTCCCACACAAGGGCTTTTCCGGAGGATCAGGGAACCAGGGTCATCCCGTCTGGCCGTAGGGCTGAGTCCGTTGGCAGTCCGACTGGCTCTTTTCCGCAGGGCACGTTAGCGGAATGCAGCGCCTTTGAAATAACTTCGTTAAGCACGGCATGGCGCGAATGTCTTCCGCAGCTTCTAGAACAGCTGAGGCCATGCTCTCCCCTCGGCGACACCGGTGTGTCGCAAAGGGAGCAAGCATGAGACGCGCCTACGGCCACCCCTAACCGCAGGCCAGAAACGATGCGGAGTGTTGTATTGTCCAGCATCGTCCCCAGCTGCGGCGAGGGAATGGCTTGTAGCCATTTGATTCATTGAAGGCTGCTAGAAGGCGTGCTTTGCCAAGTGTATCGACCGTGTTGTCCAGGATTTTTATTTGAATGGCTTTGACTACGTGATTGAACTGTACACGCCAACTTATTGACTTAGTCTATTGAACTTAGGCTATGCAAGTGCATAGGTAAGAAAACACGATCGCCTGCGACCTGTGTAGTATAGCACTACACTATCTCTGGTGCTTTACTGCACTCCGCTGTGTTGCTGTTAGTATTGTCGCTTACAAGCTGTTCTGAATACGGTAGATCCATTTCAGTCCAAGTAGACATTTCTATCGAATCTTCGGGACGTTTCTAATACCTATTCGTATCAACTTTCTGCGCGTTCGCCAGCACGTGGCACCTAGCCAAAAGTCGTGTGTCTGCCTGAACTTGCCCAGAGAAAAAAGAAATAAACAAATTAAATAGATATTTTGCTACTTATGACTTAGTTGCTCGATTCGTCGACTGATAACCAACCCCTTAAATAATTTTGGATCTAGATCTGCCTAGGTCCAGGGGTAGCGAAACCTAGGGAGAACTGGCGAGTTAGTTGAAACTATGGCGTTATAGGGGTTCTGACAAAGTTGCGGAAGTTAGCGTCAATTTTCACAGCAAATTCCCTATTTAGACCTCTTAGTCTGGCTTTAAAAAAGTTTCAGACTCGGCCGACTTTCGAGCCGCTATAAGAATATTGTCGTTGTCCCGTCATACACGAAAAAAGGAGAAATACATTTCCCAATGCAATAAATGATTTGGCACGGGCTTTATATGGTGGACCTACCAAGCGATCAAGTATTTAGAGATAATTCTACAGAAGATTTGCCATGCCATCATTATCTAGGCTATAGAGCGTATAGAGCGCTTTAATGCTGTTCTAATATTGCTGCGCATATACAGTGGTGATCTTCTACTACCTCCGAGGGAGAATATCTGTGATTACCGAGCATTTACAATGTAATCAAATCCAAACAAAATGGTAAATCTGCGGGTCCCGACCAAATTGTGTATGAACATATTAAAGCAAATATACGTTTTTTGTGCCCGCCATTGACCAGATTGTACAATGTATGTCTACGCAGCGGCAAAATACCGGAAGAATGGAGAAAAAGTTTCCTGCAGCCAATTTACAAAAAGAAGGGTAAAGCAACCGACCCATTCAACTACCGCGGGATTGCACTTATTAGCGTCGTTTATAAGATTTTAACTTCACTTGTTGTAGAACGCTTATATGACGCCATAGGTCCAGATCTACCATGTGAACAACATGGATTTCTAAGAGGGCGATCTACGTCGGATACCGTTGCCTTTATTTTAGAACACGTAAAGACCCGCCAAGATCAAAAAGAGATGGCATATGCCGCTTTTATCGATTTTAAGACTGCATTTGACTGCGTTAGAAAAGACAAACTTCTTAAAGTACTTCAAACCCGATATTCTATACAGGGAACTATGTATAATCTAATACGTGACATGCTGCAAGCGAACTTAATTATTATTAAAAACCGAGCTCATTATGTCAGCAGGCCAGTAGCACAGAAAACTGGAGTTGTCCAGGGTGACTCCGCAAGCCCATTCCTCTTTATATTGTATATAGCTGGCTTAGCGGACGCCCTCAGAAATGTAAAAGCAATACATGCATTTTATGCTGACGACTTAGTGGTGCTTGCAACAACACGAAATCCCTTGCAGTTTTATCTCCAGGAAGCCTTAGATTGGTGCCAAGAACACCAATTGACAATCAACATAGCCAAAACAAAAATACTACGATTTAGTAAAGGCGGATCATACGCTGCAGATGACCGGTGCATCAAGATAGGGGGAGTTAATGTTGAACTCGTTAATCACTTTTGTTATCTAGGGATAACAGTGACCCCCCGGCTGTCATTCAGCAGACATATAGAGGAAGTGCGTAGCAAGGCTACGGCGGCCATGATTTTAGTGGGAGACGTTACTGACATAGACCTAAAAATTGCGCTAAATTTATTTAGAATAAAAATTGTTCCTATAGTAGGATACTGCCTTCCCGCAATAGCCCCTTATTTCACAATATCGGACCTTAAAAACATAGATAAAATAAAATCTTATTTCATAAAGCGCACTTTGGGCTTGCCAAAGAACGCATCGGCCACGTTCGCACTGGAACTATGCCACGAACGCACACTAGTAGAGGATTTAGTACTGGACAAGATACCGTTCAGTACACAAATCTTAGAAGCCTACAGAGAATTTAGAGAAACTCGCAACATGGCATTTGTAATGGGTCTCCATGTCGAGGGTCCTGCTTTTTGCAGCAATAAGTGGAAACTGTCATCACAGAAAAATAGATCTCTAATATGCCGAACAACATGGCACGGCTACCACCACCTTTGGTGCTTAAGAGGAAATTGTTATGAAATTGACGAACGCGTATGTAAATACTGTGGCGAGTGCAATATCGGACGATACCACATACTCACTTGCTCGTTTATCGAAACACCGTCACTACATGCACGTGTTAACGATATTATTAGCCTATAAAATGATATGTGAACTTTTGTAATACACTACCAATTTATGGTGAATAAACTTGAAACAATATTGCTTCGCTGCGGCGTATTAGTTCCCGTTGATGGTTTGTTGATTGCTTACTAAGTCCCGTTTGTAAAAATATGTTTATGGGAGGTACGATGGCATCATCTGTAAAGCCAAGATCATACAATATTACGCGCTGCCGGCCATCTTCTCTAAGTGGTGATACGAGTTTGACTCTCCTTTATTACGACTCACGATCTACTTTCAATAACCCTCACTTCGGCTGAGATTGCTAAACGAACTCACAGGCCCCAAACGAATACAGCTTTTTTGAAAATGCCACCTTATTTGAGGTGCTCAACGCTCATAAACCGAATCGCTCGATTCTGTCGGCTGCCATCGGTCTGAAGCTCCGTGATGAGTGGGAGAGACGCCTCACAAACCCACATCGAGTAGTAGGACATTAAACGGATTCCTGAAGGCTGCATTTTGCTCAATACGAAATTTATCGTAATAGGATCTTGTTTGTACAGTGAGTCAGTTTGCTCTTCTGATTGTAGTGTTATAATTAAGCACGAACTTAGTTGGTCTGCCGTCTCATCTCGTCGAGTACGGATCGGTCGCATCCGAGCTACGTCGACTTGCTGTGTGACTTGCTATCGGACGATTTCGTTCATGCTTCTGTGATGCTTCTGGGCAAGCCCCAAGAAGATGTGATGTCGAATTAGCACGCCTATCCCATGTTGACGCTTTGTTACATATGTCTGGGGCTCCCATTGCACGTCTGTTCTCAGCCGTTTTCCTTGTGCGGGCTATCAGATCTTTATCCTCGCCCGTGTCTGTTTGCTGACAATAATAAGGTCGCACGTCATCCTCACGATGCATGCCCTGCGTTAACGCCAGTCGGCATCCACCACGTGCTGTAAGTGTGGTCGCCGTTGTTAAGGCGAGGCGGCGGCTGCGTAGCCACTTGACCGTGTCTTTGACCTCTGGCAAGGCCACCATAATCAATCGCAATCGTCTTTGTCACCGTTGTAATTTTCATCTTCTATCTATCTATTATATATATTATATATATATATATATAATATATATAGGGCGTTGCGCAGACCATTGATATGCCGGTACAGTGAACGCCGACAAAACGCCTAGAGGTAGACAGGGCCGATCGTTCGGCCGGCCATCAGTGCGAGCGCTAAATAACGCAGCAGTGCGGGCAACATGGCTGCAGGCCAAGGCTACTGAAGAAAGCGCGGCCGCATCGAAGCCTTTCGAAAGATAATTCCATAAAGGTATGCGGGTCCTGCACGCTGAAGCCTAAACGCCGATGGCGAAGGATGCTAATGAAGCAACAACAGTCCACTGGTGGAGCTGTCGGAAGAGATTATATCTGCTCCTTACACAGCGCTGAATGTCGGCAGTAGATGTCTATTAAAATGCAAAATACTAGCCCTGGAAATCTGCTAGTGTAACGCAAAACGCCGGTATCTTAAACAACTATTATGTGTCGGGGGAGGGGGGCCGGGGGGGGGGGTAAAGCACAAAACTACATTGTCTCAGGAAGGTCCAAACGGTATGGAACACCAATGCCTTTACACTCCGCAGGCGCCCAATAGCCTGTCCGATATCACCTGAAAGGCAGATAATTATTTTCGAGACAGTTCGCCAGCTCTTTTACGCTCCCCAGTTATACCCCGATAAATGTCTCCCAATCGGACGAGTGGTCAACAGAAGCCCTATTGGTATCTCGGAGGTAGTGGATGCCATGAAGGCGCCGTTAGAAAGGCAGCCTCGCCAGAAACGAAGATCTTGCGACAGGCGGTTGTACTGGCTTTGCTTCGCTGCTTTCGTCAGCAAAACTTAAGACATCCGACCTCTGTGAAAATGGAAAGTTAGCCTTTTAAGTGTGACACTGAACGGAAATCGATCTTGGCACCTTTACGTCGTTGTAGTTATGGCAAAGAAGAGAATCGTTTTTAAAGTTCTGTAAGCGTAAAAAACACGTTGGCCGGACAACAC